>KN884959.1:7712-19986 GCA_000934455.1 Apostichopus parvimensis | reverse complement strand
TGTATTGTAAATGCTTTCTCATTAGGTTAACACCTGTCTCCATTGTACTTCAAATTTTTTCAGGTAAGGGACTCGGGAGGAATGAAGCGGGAATTGCAGAGGCCTTAAAACCAAGTCTTCAATTTGATAAAGCAGGGGTAAGTTGACCAATGTTGCCATGTAGCAACTGTTTGAGTTAATTTTGTCGCAAAAATTTGCTACAGTTCACAGCGCTCAAATGAAGATGATGAAGATGTTGATTAGACCTTTTGCCCCAATGTGGAATATTAGATGGCGTCAACGATAGTCAAACATTAGAAACTGACACACAAACTTCTTAGAAGCAAGTGGTACTATTCATTACTCACTGCTACAGTACTGTCCTTAAATCTTCAAAGAGTTCACAAACAAGTAGTCGCTGATTGTCTTAAGGAACTTAGATCAATTGCAATTTTATTTTTGACTTGTACATGTTTTGATAAACTGTTCATTTTAATAATTATAACTTTTACAAGGTATTTTTGAGATACAGTATATCAACTTCATCCTTACCAAATCTTTAAATTGTAACATATGGGACGTTCAAAGTTGGAAATAAATCTATTTAGCATAATTAATCAATTGATTAGCAAAACTTTAAAGCAGTTATTAAAAGTTTACAAAGGATGGGTCAGTAAAATTCCCAATTTGTCTAAAATGACATTTACTGAATGCACTAGTTACTGATCAAACTTGAAATGTCCCATTCTGTACGGCACACCCACATAATTAACTATGCAAATTATGCACAAGTAATTAGTTAACTTGTTACATTTCAAGAGACATCTTTGGGAAATCAAAAATTTCAGACCTACATATTGCTTTAAAGTGATACCTACGGTTCCAGCTATTTCAATGGTTTTGATATTTTGAGGTGCAACAAAAGGGACAAAAGCTTGGATTTGCCCGACTGAACGCTACGCTCCTATAGATCGCATTCACAATGCTCAAATATTTTGTTTCGGGTTGGTGAATTTGCTGAGTATGGATATTACTGTCCAACATGGGCGTAAATAAACAAAGAATGTTATACTGTCCTAGTTTAACTGTTAGGTTCCTGCAGTATATATCACTCTGTTTATAAATCAGTGTGTGAGTCACAGTAGATACATTAATCATGGTGTCTGTCCGTACGGTGACTGACTAGCTTCCGTAAAGTAGATCTACATCGTACAGTAAAAACAAACAGGAAGCATATAGCAGTAATAGCACACACTATGAGGAGGGTTGTTTACTTCTGAACACTGATTCACCCACATGTCAACCGTCACCCCCTCCACCACCCCCTCCCCCATAACCCCAATCCAACCCTCTCCTCCAAATATGGCGAATATTAGATTTTGCTAATTTTGATTCTTCGGTTTCAGGTTGGACATAATAAAGCAGATGATCTTTGCTTTAACTGGTGGGACCATGTCTACAAGAAAGCTGCTAGTAACATCGTAGTGGAGAATTTGGAGGTATAAATTTACATCTTTCAACTGGTACAATTTCTGGGGTAGCCGAAACGAAGATTCAGTACCATTGACATAGTGGTAGTTGAGCTCTTCGAACTATCATACAATAGACTTGTGTTGTAACAAGGGAGACCCCTCCTAGCCAGTCGCTGATTGCGCATACCTTTATCTAAGAGTGGCCAGCCAAACCTTTTATCAATAGATTTGTTATGTTGCCAAGGTGCGTACTGTACAGTATGTAAGCGAACTACTTAGCACAGTGGTACTTTGGTACTGTTAAACATAAAGTCTATATCTTCTACAGGCTATTACTACTCTCAGCCACAGGCAAACAAACATAATGATTACTTTTGACTAGTTTCGGTATTAATGTTTAATGTAAAACATTCTTTGCTCTGTTTATTGGCAGGATGGAGTTGAAATGAAGCAGATAGAAGACAATTCAGATTTGATAACCACCAAGAAATGGAAACTAAAGAAAAAGAAGAACAGAAAACAGTCCTCCTTACCAGAGAATAAACCCCTAAAATATGGTATATTTATGAAGGTTTGTATATATTTTTTTGTTTTGTTTTGTTTTTTGGTGTCTCCACATGAGACAGATGTTCCACCTACCCTGTAAAGAAGACGAAGGAAGAAAAAAAAAAGAGAGAAAAAAAAAGACAACAAATCAGCTGAAAATAATTTATTATTAAAATAATATTGCAATGCACTAGACAATGTGTTGAATGGGCACCAGCAGGTCGACAGATATACATCTATACGAAATGGTCACTTAAACAGCATCTAGATCAAGATAGCTACAATACTGTAGAGTCAATTAACATTTTCATCTGGGGCTCGTCAGAGACCCCTAACACTTCACCTCACCCCACGTTTACTTTTATAATTCTGAGTGTTACTCCTAACAAAGGCTGAAAGCCATATCCCTATTGATGTTAAACTGTATGGTGTAATGAATGGTGCCTTATATGGTGTAATACATGGTGTGTGTTGGAAGCAATGAAGTCAGACATATGGGGATTTACATTCAGGGGTTAAGGGCATTCATTCATTGGCCAGTTTTTACCTGGCAGCTTGGGGACTTTGGTCTACAAACCATGAAATAAGTGGTTTTCCTGATGAATTGTCCAATAAATCTTACCCTATGTTGGCAGAGAAGGAGACCCATCTAGCCACCATTTTCAAATAACGAACAAATCAGATGAAGACTAAAACAAGCTAAGAACTGTTAGGTCCTGTTAAATTTGATTGTTTGTACGATGTATTACCCTTTCTGTGCTGGGAGAGATGGCATTTGCAGATACTGCTAGTGAAATATTGAAATTCTTGAACATTACCTTTACTATACAAGCTCTGTTTCCAGTATCATTAATCTGTTTACGTCTGCTATGGAAACACAACAAACAAAAAACAAAACAAAGGGAAACTCACTTAGTACTGTACTGTATGCTTCTCATCAAGAGATTGCTGAGTGAAGAAGGTCTGTGCCACAATGTCATTGGGAGTGACAACACATCCTCTTCTGACAGTGCCTTCTTGCATCTTGAGGTCCAGAGTCATTTAATCATTTAGAAGGGGGAGCAGTAAATGAGGTATAAGAATCTGTTCATTTACAGGTCGTCATATAAAGTGTTCTGAAGGGAAAGAGAGCACCCCAGATAGATTGCTGTCTAATTTTAATTTCTTGAGCATTTTGTCCAGATTCTTTCTCTGATCGAAATTATAACTATTTGAGAAACTTAAATAGTGGTTTGTTACGTGACTGTTTTGTTAACTTTTTCCTTAAATTATATTTTGACAGAGTTCAGTCCTCACAAATCATGGAGAGATAAAAGATGAAACAAGCCAACCGTACTCTGATGACAATGATGGTCAAGATGGAGATGATGATGATGAATTTCCTCACCAGGCAGACCTAGATGAAACTCTCCTCAAGGCATGCGAAGGTCGCACTGCCCACAAGTAAGAGATTGGTACATCAGATTCAAGGTGTGAAGGGGAATACTTACTGAGCTTCTAATTAACACTTGCCCCATTCATTTCAGCCGTGACACATTTTAGAATCAGTTTAAAGTTCAACAAATAAACCTCCTGCAAGAGATCATTTCATAGTACAGAGAAACCAATGAGCTCTGTTGCAAGAAGTTTTAATAGCTGTAGGAGCATGCCACTTCAAATGGAGAATTATCTACAGGAATTTGTCTGATTCATGGAACTGCTTCTTATTTTCTTTAAGAAGTGATCAAGGAATAGTTTAGAATATTGGCAAACTTATAACCTGATGGCTCCATATGTAGCTTGGATAAATTTCATATTTAGTGTGCAGCCCTCTCCACCTTATTGCATACAAAAATACTATTGTTATTGTAGTGGTTAAAGGTCAACACATGGCAAGATGTGAATAATAATTTCTGTTGATGAGATACCTTGTTAAGTGGCAGCTTGGGTGAACTTATATTTAGTGTGTTCATATTATTTTTTTGTAGAGGTCAAAGATCATTGGAGGTTAACACAGGGCAAGCTCTGCAAAAAAAGGAGCTTAACAATGTGATAACTACCTCAGTGAAGCTTGAACTTTATATTAAGTATGTGGGTTCACCTTAGTAAGTACAAGAATTCTACATATTGCTGTCGAGGTCAAAGGTAATTTGAGGTCACCAGACATCATCTGAGGTCAAGGTAAAAAGAAAAAACCTTGTAAGGAGGACAGGAGGTCCACAAGAGTGCAAGAACCTGGATAATGCAAATTCAGCAGAAGCCAATACTTGAAATCTTGTCGGCAGTGTTTACAAGTAAAAATGTTCTCATTCGAAATGTGGCAAGGAATCACTATTAGCCATTAATTGGCTTTCCGTTTTGTTTTTTATCTCTCCTAGGGGTGCTAGGCATGGACTTACTGCAAGTGGAAAGTTAATGAGATTAGAAGCCCAGGAGAATGGCGTTGACATCATCACCTTAGTAGTATCAGAGAAGAAGAAAAAGAGGAAGGTGCATGATGACGAGACCTCAACAATCCCAAACGGCAAAGATGTAGGAAGGGAAGAACTACTTCCAGAAAGAAAGAGGGCCAAGAAGAAAAAGAAGAAAATGAACCGAAGTCAAAGTAGAAACAAACTAGAATCCGAGATATCACAAAACGTGGGAAATGGAGATCATATAGGGGAATGTGGACATTCAGAGGTTCCTGGAGATACAACGAATGCTGTATTGAAAAATCAAGACGATCATAAAAATCCATCGAGTGATAACGTTCGTAAAAAGAAGAAGAAGAAGAAGCACAAAAGAATAAGCAATGACAATATCGTGTAAATAATTCCATAACGTTTAATTTTTTGTTATTTTACATAATAATATTTGAATGCAAATAAAGGTACAACAAATAAATTATTCAACAACATGGAGCGGCTTTTGTGATAATTGTGTCGTCTCTCCTGGTGTGTCATTCCGTTTTAATTATCATCAAACGCCAGGTAACATTTTGTCATCGCCAGTGAAGGATATAGATACCCATTAGCACACTATATAGCTGTTTGTTTGGTGTTGTGAGTGTGTGAGAAGTGATGTGTCATATATTCATCAACCAAGCATTTATTTAATTACATCTGCTTGTTATCAGACACAGGAAAAAGTTTATCATCATCCGTGAAGTTACAAATAAAGTAATGTACAAAGGAGTGCCAGCATCAATTTTAAAGTGCTCCCGTAATTTTTTTACAGAGACCAAAAACTACTATAAAAAGCTCTCAGAAGAGTATCCATTTTACTGCTTTTAAGGTTATTGCACACATGCCTGGGTATGATACACTTCTGCCAAAATAAACTACAATTTCATGTTTCTACTGTACTCATGATTCATTTATGTTTTATCACCAATTGTGTACAATGGGAAAGGAAGTCTCCTATAAAGTCTTAAAAAGACTTAACAAGGTAGGACACTCCCTGGAAGAAAAGAAAAATGCACAAATATAAATAATACAGTATATACGTAAGGATTAAATATACAGTAATAATATCCTAATGATGCTGAGATGGATACGTGAATAGATTATATAATACTAGTAGGAGTTAATAAATTCCTTTTTCAATTGTCTGGTGAAATGTGGGTTTTGAAGTCATAGACTTCAACTTTTTTGATAGATCAATCCAAATTTGTATTGCTCTATTACTCATGTTACATAGAATGCTGTGTTCCCCTCCTCTCCCCCTCCTCTCCCCTAACCAGTATAATGCTAAAATCACAAAAGTAATGAAAAGTTAGTACAATAAATCTAACTCCCAGTTAGTTTCTACGAGGATACTCTGTCCACAAGAATAAACTTAACTAGAGCACGCAAAACTTCATAAAGTAAAATTTATCAAAATACATTAAAGAGCCAATTTTTTATACTAAGTTCAATTTGCTATTAATGGGCAACGTCTCAATAAATGATGGCAGGAATTCAGTTTTTGATTGCAAAAATGTATACGTACTTTGAAAGACTTTCGCAGTACCTGTCCCTGTGTTATTTTGATGAAAACTGACACTTTCATTGCACCATGGCAATAAACTATTATTGTCAGTGTTCATGGCTTTCCTATTAGCAGGTTAAAATCGTCTTTCAAAAATAACTCTCAAGTTAAAACAGCTGCTTGAATTTCAATTAGTAGTAAAAATAATGCAAACATGTTATTGCACTTCCCTCCAGACTCATAGTTCGTCTACACTGGAAATATTGTGTCAATGAGAATGGTACAATCAGCTGGTAATTGAAATTATCAATTTTACGACACATCTGGCCAAATTCTTACATTGCAAAAGTGGTGCTAGGTGATTTAACGATGGTAGAAACATATTGGATCATTCTGAGAATCACTGATTTTCTAGATCCATGAAACAGTCATTGGTCACAAAGAATTACAAATTGCTCACCCAATTATCGACATCCAACACTAGCAAATATCCTACAATATGTTCTTGTTCTTATCAAGATTTTAGTGAAGGAAAATATTCCTTTGTTCATGGAAATGCATTTCCTGTTGGATATTAATCCTTATAATTAAACCTCACTGTTAAATATAAGGCGAATTTATTTCTGCACATATCTGCATAAACATTCATGAAATTTGAATGATATAGAATGCCAACAGCCCAATGAATATTCAATAAGATATATGTAAAGGATAAGCATTCCTTTGTTCATGGTAATTGCAATTCCTGTTGGATATATCATTATAATTAAACCTCACTGTTAAAAATAAAGTGAAAATGAAATTTGAATGATATAGAATGCCAACATCGCCAATGCATATTCAATAAGTTACATGTAAAGGATAAGCATTCCTTTGTTCATGGTAATTGCAATTCCTGTTGGATATATCATTATAATTAAACCTCACTGTTAAAAACAAAGTGAAAATGAAATTTAAATGATGCCAACAGCCCTATGAATATGCAGCATGATAATCCATGGTATGGGACTATGTTAAAAAAGTATCTGTTAAATTAAGAACTTTTATTTTTGGACCAAAATCAAACATCAAGATCCTGCTATGATGCATTCTGCATGCATGCAATGACAGAAAATTAAGCAAACAGATGTTCAAGGCAAAAAAGTTTGCCTAAAGAACCCATTGTGTGCTTTTAATTATGTTTGATTACCTGAAAACAATAAATGGGACATGACATTGGGTAGATGACAAATACAATTTTTTTATTCTACATAAATTTAATACCTCATACACAATATTTCTGCTCAGTAATGACCCCTCTGTATTGTTTCCTCAATGAGCTATTAAGAAGTTATCTGTCCTCCAATATGGGCAGCTCATGATAAAATTCCAGATTCGTCAAAAACATCCGACATCTTTCATGGGTCTTGGTTTGGTTTCATCAAGGGGATATACCACTAAAATAAATGATCAAAAGTAAAGAACACATTTCATCCATCCTGTGAGAAACTTGGAAATTGAAATGAAATCTGCATTGCATCCAAAAATGTAGCATTCCCACTAATAGGCAGAAGGCGCCTTCATCATTTTGTAAACATCTGCTCTGCAATGTTATACAACATGATTCCTCTACATGATTTATAGATATTAGTGTACACCCTCTTCCCCACCAATTCTTTCAACCTCTCACAAAGTATTTGTTAGCACAGCCTCACATTAAGGGCTTCTTATATAGGCATAATTTATTACCTTAATATGCCTCTAAATTGTTGATTTCCCTCACTTAAATAGGAGATGGCTTCAATGACACCCAGGGCAGTTTTCTATCCCCTATAAATTCCTTGATTTACCCTCTGGCCCTCCCAAAAATATGCAGGCCCCACCACTTTTTTAATCTATTATTATTTACTAGCACAATCTTACCTTTGTAGAACTACTTATTAAGACGTATAGTCACAATATGCCTCAGAATGGACCATTAAAATGTCTAAAATGACTGACTTTGTTTTCAGTAATTTTAAGCAATCAACTTCCAACAGATTCTGTTACTATAGCCCATCAAGTGTTAACACAAACAATTTAGAAAATAAGGCATCAACTTCAAAGGATTTCAATGGAATTGTAGTGAAGCAATTCCTATGTAATTGCACAACACAAGACTTTATGTACTGGAAAACTGATTCATTCTGTAGTATTAGTACAATAACATGAATACCATTAAAAGTAGGAGCATAATTTTAATTTGCAAGAGTATAATTTTGTTCACAAGGCTCAAAGCTTGAGTACGAGTACGTGCTCTGCATTAGTTACAAAACATCTATTGAAAAATAATCCAAGTACGAGTATGGATCCAAAAGTCTGAGTATACCACTACAGTTAAAAATGCTATGGAATACGAATATATGGTATACAGAACAATTCTGAGTTTGCCACTACAGGAAACCATTCTATAGAATATGAATACATAGTACACAGTACAGGTTTGAGTGTGACACTACAGGTAACGATTCTATAGAATACGAATACACAGTATAGGTCTGAGTATGTAACTACAGGTAAAGATTCTATAGAATAATAATACACTATAGGTCTGCTCATAGCAGCCAACTATATAGGCTCACTAATCATGGTGGTATTTGATATGTATCTGATAGATGACCCTCACTGGCAACAAATCTAGTGGAAAAAATTCTTTGAACAATTAATACAGAAGAAAATCCTGAACGTCTTACCTCTTTGGTCATCCCAGCTGTACTTCTTCCTTCTTCATTAAATGGAGGCTTCAAGAAACCTCTGAAAACAACAAAATAACATATTAACTAACTGAATGACAAAAAAACGCTAGAATTAACATTAATGTGGTATCAACATTTCTGTACCATTACAGACATCAATGAAAGGATTCAGACTTATAAGTATTAATACGTAGTAATGATATGCATGCATTAGTAATTTCAGATATAATTAATTGTTAGTCATGTACCCTGGTTGTAAGTGTTCATCTCTTTCAGCAACATCTCTTTCAGCACAAGCTCTTTCAGCACGATCCCTGTGGGGGGGGGGGGGGGGGGGGATCATGCCGCCCATTTCTGATCACAATTTAGAAAAACTTTTAGTCATCAAATTTTGCCAAGAGATTAAAACATATACTCAGGAGAGCATCTGAATGCCTTAAAATGCTGGGAGACCTCTTGTAAAACCCAGAGAGTTGACAGATGTACATTATGGAAATACTGTTACAACTGTTAAAGTGACAACCGAATTAAGAACTGGTCATTCACATTCATATGAGTTTAATTGTAAATCTCAATATGACAGTTTTCGCAACATGATCGCTAAATCTCTCACCTGAAGTGTCTCCGTACAAGTTCATGAAACTTTGGAATACAGTCAATTTCTGGCTCAGAGTGTTTGCAGATGTAAGTGAACCATTTCATACCAGCTGCAACATGGGTAATCTCATCGGTGTAAATGACTTCTAGCAACTTGACAGACTCTGTGTCCTCTTGTCTCCCAAATCTAGCTTGTGTGATTGGATGGACATCCAATCCTCTGAAAGAAGACGATAGAGATAAAAAACCAAAGCCCCAAACCTGGAGAGCTTATATCTTACACAGCATGGAATGTTTTAGATACAAGGTTCTCAATTGGTTTGGAATCTACACTCCGGGGGGCTAGGGCCAATGAAGAAATGTTCACAAAGAACAGATATAGGGAGTATCACCAATGACCTCGCTCCCAGCATGGTTGGGACTTGGGTTCATTTACTGTCCTTTGACTTTACCTGAGATATCACTTTCACACTTGTTCTTTACTATGACAGCATCAGTGAAATGTTAACATGCTCCTCTGGCTTTAACAGATCCTATTGCCTGGCTAACTCCCTGCAGACTGGCTACTCCTTCACAAACTCCCACCGACCCCAGGTTGAAAAGGATGACTTAAGGTGGAGTGTAGCGACCCTCTACATTTTGAGAACCAGCTTCTGTATAAAGTAGCTATTTTCTCATTGTGTGCAGCTTCTAATGGGTTTTCCTTCTCCAACTAGGATTTGCCTCTCTGATATTTGTGGTTAAACCTTGCCTATCCTTTACAAGCAATGGTCCATGTAGCATCCTCTTCGTTGCTTAGTGGAGGTACCACCATAGTGTGCTGAAATTGTCAACAAATTTGCTATGCAATCATCCTCATCATCCTTTGAAGTTTGCCATAATTGCGGGCCTCTCCCACATTTGAAATCGCTTAAGCGTCGTAAAAGTTACTGCTGATTATTATTATTATTAATATTATTAATAATCAACCATATCTGAAGTTAAGGAAATGATATCATGTGCGAAAGAGTTTTTCAATCAAGATATGACTTTTCTCTCTAAGGTAAGAGCTACTTTGTCTGCTGCTGTCACCAGAATTATCCATTCAAGTCCAAATTACGAAAAGGAAAAGTAGGAGAGGAAGAAAGCAAGATGCTGTTAAATACCTAGCTTCATGAACCATATGAACAATGGCTAGTCGTGCCAGAAGTGAACAATTTGTCTCTTCCGCAGAATGCCATAATCCTGGAGAAATAATTAAATAAAAGAGAACAATTTACTAATAAGATCCCGTTTACGTTAACACCACTACATCATGAAATACTATCTGTTTTTCTTTTCATATTTTCAAGGTTAAAAAATTAACAGTGGTGTTGACAGTGAAACCGATGCCATGATTCATTCAGCACGATTTGCAAAGCCCACCTCCGTTACAGAAAAAAAAAAATTGTAATAAATGTAGGAGAACATAAAACAATGGAGAACACAATACAAGAAGAACATGTAGCTCGATGATGTCATATGTAGAATTGTTCAAGTCTTTGATCAAGCCTTGGGTGTGAAGGACCATTTAGTTTGTGATACTGACCCAATTTAAAATAAGATTTCCAATCTGTTTGGGTGAAGTTTTTCATGACAACCAATTGCTATCGCATTGATTAACCAGAGAGGAAACACCTTTAAATACATTACATATGCAGCATAAGAGTAATTTGCAAGCTACTAACCCTGGCTGAAGTTAATACTGCAGATTGAGAGCAGTATAAATCTAAACAGAATCAGTGCTGACATGGCTTGATGACTGGGAATCATGTGACATAATACCACAACCATGAAAGACAGAGGGACATTGTTTGTTATAGATAATTTATTTTGCATGCTCAGTCTATTAACAACAAAGAGCTGAATTTGCATTTGTAATAGTTAACCTGATGATAACAGGGTTCATGTACCTAACTATACAAAGACTTATACCTCATATGTGTAAAAAACTTTACACTACATAAGGCTATCCTACCATGCTTATATGAACTCATTTGATGTTTAGGTTCTGGAGATACAGCGTATTTGATAAATGAACTTTGACCTCCACCCAAAACAATAGTGTTCTTGTACTCATTATAGGGAAGCCACATGCAAGATATGTCAGCCAATACAGTTTCCCATCATTTCACGTTTTACGAGGTGTGTACATTGAAAAACAGGCGACACAGGAACAAAGGATTTTAATTAATTTAACTTTGTGTCTGTCCTAAAACTACCTTGGGCGAAGATTAAGAGTAATGCAGGCTGAAGCCATTCCACGTCTGTGGAATTATTTCGGAAATCCTCAGACGAAGACCTTTGGAAATAATCTGTACAAAGGATTCATTTGATCAAGATGCTTAACTTAATTAAGATGGGACAAACTAACTCAACTGACAAACTTCCGAAAAAATCGAAAAACTCCACACAAGAAATTGTTCGAGATTTCCCTGAGGGGTTTATGTAGAGTTTGTGGTGTTATCGAGTCAGGTACGAAGACTCAATTGAACGTGACTTTAAAAATCAAGATGTTGCGATAGGATCGCTATACAAAGGGTAGCACCGATCACACGTATGATGTTATTTAGGAGTGTTAGCTCAGTGGTTAACGCCGGTGCCTTCCAATCATAAGGTCCCCGGTTCGAGTCACTCCAAGATTAATGTATGTCATCCAGTTACAGAGTTGTTGACAATTCATAATCATGGACGTTAAATATGAATCTAAGAGACTGACTTCGGTCAGCTTGCGGCTTTGATAAGCCAATGAGGCTTCTTCGCGAG
Source organism: Apostichopus parvimensis (assembly GCA_000934455.1). Taxonomy (NCBI): domain Eukaryota; kingdom Metazoa; phylum Echinodermata; class Holothuroidea; order Aspidochirotida; family Stichopodidae; genus Apostichopus; species Apostichopus parvimensis. The sequence goes on along the minus strand of KN884959.1, from coordinate 7,964 downwards.
TTCCTGCTTGCAGGAGGATCTAAAATACATACAATACAAATACATCCATTGTAGAGGTTTCCAAAGGAATTATCACAGCATGAATGAAATAAATTCTCAAAAAATTATTAAATCAATTTTGACACGAACGTAAACTTGCCAGGCAAGTTATAATTGTGTGAAGTATTTATAATCAGCCACCATACTCTTTCTGGTAGCGTGGTGTTATTGAACAGCTTTTTCGAGAATCATCACAGCATGAAAGAATTGACA
>KN884958.1:47545-59149 GCA_000934455.1 Apostichopus parvimensis | reverse complement strand
AAAAAAACAGCCTTACCAGATATAATTGACTTTACAAAAAACTGTATTTTTAATTAATTTTGCCAGTGAAACAGGCCAAATATGCAATACTACCTTTAAGAGCAACCCAGTACTTCAAACTAGGCAGCCTCACAGAAAAATATAGCTTTGAATTAGCAGAAAATAATGTTTTCCTCACATCTAAAGTCTATGGGAGATATTACAGGTACATAAACGATTGCCACATTGATTATTTATCAGCTTCTAGGTATGCATTAATTAATTTATGGTCTAGTTCATTAACCTTAGGCTTAATATGAAAAGATTGGATATTTAACCTGTATATCACTGAGAAAAAGAAGTAAGAGAAAAAAATAAAGAAAAAGTTGCTTACAACTCGAATTTCAACTCGTGGTATATTTTCAGCAGCCCTCTTTCCTTGAGCGGGCTCTGCTATGGCACATTCAATAATCGTACAAGGGGCGTTAATTGATTGGAAAATGAGAACGATGTCAGCACAAAAAGAAACGATATCAGCTTGCTGCGGAGGGAAAATGTAACAATCGTTAATCTAGTGAATTATTATCTACATTAAAATTTACTTCAAAGCCTTTTACTCAAAAGAAACGTCCAGCTGTGGATGTCTGAACAATGAGCCTCTCATGATTTCTTTGTGGACGCTACCAGACTGTGCACTGAAGACAGCAATTGACATTAGTGAACAAATCAGTTTATCGGTGAAACCACACTTCCAATTTATGACTGTTATGCCACAACAAATCCTGTGATTCCAACAAGAAATCCAACCTTTGTATTTTCTTGGTCGACCTAGTGAATAGTACCTCTACTTCTGTCCTAGTCCACCAACCACCCATAGTGCAGAAAATTACAATGTAGTTTGCACTTAATTATGAATGTTTTGTGATCCTGCAACTTATAAAGAGGGTAGGGCATTGCCAAACACTGTTAAGAAAACCATGCAAATATATAGCATAAATTCAATCTGCATAGCCCCAAACTTAATAAGTGTTTGACAATTGGTTGTTTGATAGGATGGTCCAAGAATACATTTGATATTTAACAGATAAGTCAATTTGTATGACAGGAAGATGTGTTCCCACTATCACCCTGTCAAAAGCTAAATATTCATATCTTACTATGACTGACAACTTGACAAGCCTACCGTTGCATGCTGCCTGGGCATTGACATATACATAAACCTTGAAGTCTTGCTAGTAGTAGTAGTAATAGTAAGTTGAGTCTCGTCTATCCAACATGCTAGACAGTAGGAAAATGTGCCAACCATAGATGGTTGTGTGACATGCTCCCAGGTACTACTAACATATTATTTAACCCTTTGTCAGTTCAAAGTGAAAAAAGCTAATTCCTAGACAAGAGAATGCCACTGTAAACAGACATTTTATGAATGAATGAATGAAAAGTTTATGCCCAACCACTACCTTGCAACACAAGATTTGCATGGTCGTGCTGAAACCAAAATACAAAACTGGAGAAATTTAACAATTACAAAACAACATTACTTAGCATTTAACTTATTGAAATAAGTATCATGATTAACAAAAAGATAATGTTTGAGAAGTTTCTTAACGCGGTTGATAGAAAGAATACTGCGAAGTTCGAAAGGAAGAGCATTCCACAATTTAGGTCCAGATTTGGCAAATGACCGATCCCCATACACAGTCAACGTCGTAGGAACAAGGAGAGTAGCAGTGGAAAGAGTAAAATTAACAATAAGATCTCTTAAGTAAATAGGCGCTGAACTATTAATACAGTTGTAAACAATTAAAATGATTTTGTAGATGATCCTTTCACGAACACGTAACCAGTGCAGTTCCAGAAAGAGGTCAGACACACTATCTCTTTGCCTCCTGCCATAAACTCAGTTAGCTGCACAATTCTGTACAGATTGTAATTTATTCAAAATCTTAATTTCAATACCATAATATAAACAATTACAATAATCAAGCTTGGACAAAATTAAAGCAGTAATAAGAATTTTAAGTTGATCAAAGAATAAAAAAGGCCTAAGTTTGGCAAGTTTGCGAAGGGTAAAAAAAAACAAGAAGAAACAGTAGTGGAAATTTTTTTGTCAAAGATTCAAACTAGTATCAATTAAGCCAGAAACCAAGACTTTTTGAACAATTGCCAAATCTAATGCAATCATTCCTACCTAATTTGCTATTCTTCTTTGACGGGGGCAGTGTTCTGAAAATGTTGTGGTTAAACTTATGTAGGGACTTAAGCAAATTAAAATGTAAATTAACCAAAAGATTTTAATGAACTAAGATTTTAATGAATTAGCTGTTGGTGGAATCGCTTGCGGTGGCAACTGTATTCATAACTGTGCAAATAACAGTTTTCTGTGAAAAATAAATTTCTGTCTTCTAATCAAATCATTCTACAATTGAACAGAGGGATACATCTATAGCATCTTGTGCAATCTGCAGCTGAGCCAGATGGTCAAGAAATTTGCTGACCATGGTTATGCAAATTTGTTATTTTACACACAGCACTGCTGTACCTATCTTTAGTTGTTTTTCAGATACATATATATATATACATGAATGTCCCACCAGTGTAAATGTCACGTGAAACACTGTCAGGGCCCACAATAATAATTTCAGTCTTATTTGGATTAAGACAGAGCAAATGAGAATTCATCCAGGCAGACAATACAGAGAAACACTGCTGAATGTCATGAGTTAGAACATTGTATTGGAAATTAGGTGAAAATGACTTGTAAACCTGGTGGTCATCAGCATAACCTTCAATCTTAAAACCAAGTTTTTGTATTTCTATGTACACAGAACGAATATAGATATTAAACAGAACAGGCCCGAGAACAGACCCCTGTGGAACACCATACATAATATCGATAAAACTGGAAAAACTACAGCCAATTTTAACTCTTTGTGATCTTCAGGTGAGAAATGATTTTATCCAGTAAAACTTGAGAATAATTTGTGTCGGTTTGGATGATAAATGACGTTGAGATCTACATTCTGTGTCAAAGAAGATTTGATCTGCATATATTTTGACTCCAGCAATCCATTCAAACATTTACAGTCTATGTGCATACAAGGCAAGGGGACTGTGTTTCTAAGGAACAGCAAATCCCTGTTGTCTACTTTTTGCATCTACAGTATGTACATTGTGTTCAGTCTTGATAAGCTATGCGCATCCCAGCTGCAGTTGGATAGTTTGGAAGAAAATTTTCAAAATGGCAATTCAAGAATTGATAATGGAGGTAAACAAGTGTACCACTTAGCTAGATTCCATGCTCCACATAGCTTCACCAGGAATGTGGTACCTGTGAGATCATGACATTAGTTGTTGTAAAATACACATTCAAGGAGTACTATAAGAGTTAAAGGCTACAGGGTAGCGCATAACATCACATGACCCTCCATTGTTGATATGGGATTTTTTTGCGTCTCCTTATTGACGTAATCTGTCCAGATTTAGGTTTACCTCAATGAGCCTAGGTAGACAGAGTAGAAGCCTACTAAATAAATGCCCCCATGTTACAACGGTTGTAACACAAACAATGGTTACTATTGTACTAAAGTTTAATAGCAGGCAGCTGCCAAGAAACACCTCGGTAGGTCTGTAACTATAGCAGCCCAGAACTAATAACACTGTTGACAGTCGGCAATAGCACACTTATTTCACATATATCTCATCAAGACCGCCCCTGCCTTTATAGGAACATTGAAACGTTATTGTACAGTCGTATCTCAGCAGTGTGTTTGAATGTTAGTAATTGTCTGTCAGTTCAATCATGGTTCATATGATAAGTACAGACCACCAGAGATCAGGGTAAAACCTTTGAGCAGTATTTCACAGAGCTTTGACTCCAAAAAGTTGCAAATTTAAACATGTTAGAAGAAGATCTAATCGGAGACTCGCATTATCTTTGACATGGCATCAACTAAGAACAAGTCAATTGAGAGACCCGACTCGTAGGAAACAGACTTCCCATTGAATGAGGTACGTACGTCCGGGCCTAACTTACAGGGAAAAGTATGAAGGATGCATGCACCTAACTGTGTAGCAAGTGAGGTCGTCAGCTTCTATTAATTAGCTACAAAAAATGTAATTGTACTTGTACATGTGTGAAGTGATCCAGCTATGAACTCACAAACAATTATATAAAGCCACTAAATGATGTTGTTTCTTTAATCACCTGCATATGTAGTTGTTTAAAACTTGAAAAACCAAAACCGAAAAATGGTGAAATAATTGCAAACTGTCAAATGAATTGGCTACTCACTATCACAGCTGCTTCTATAAAGTTAAGATCTATTCGTCGGCACAGGATGTCATAGCTGCAGAATTCTAGGGAATCTCCACTGGAACAAACACTGTAAGATGAGAACATTGAATGACAATAACATGAGTTAACGAACCAGATTTCTCCCCATCACCCCCCCCCACACCCCCACCCACTTTCCATGATAGTTGATCATTAGATTTCAAAGTGTCTATTGTGTTGTTCAAGGAAAACAAATATCGATTTGTGTACAGGAATACTAGTATATTCGGCCATGTTGTTTCTTCTGTTTTAGATGGCACTATACCACAAAGTATATCTTGAGGAGGGTGGAAAACAATATCAAAACATTACAGTGTCCAACATGTCAATTTGTCAATGAAAGCCAAACTCTATATCCTTGTTTCATTTGTTCAATCATAAGATAGTTATAGAATAAAGTTGCAAAAGAAAGAGGTGACAATGTTTTGTAATGTCATCATAATTATCATATTAACCAACTCAAAAATCATTTTTGATTTCCTAAAGCCGGATCTCGAAAGAGATACTTCGAACATATATATATATATATATAGCAATGTTGACTAGACTATAGAGCGGAGTTGGCAAGTGCAACTACCACCCTAGTACATTATTACCATGAGCATTTAAGCATGTTTATCTTCTTCGTTATTGCATCTTGAATCGCCATGTTATTAACGCAGCTATTTAGCCTTGCTGAACTAGCAATTTCTTACAGTATTAATATTTTACTTCCATTCGGTCTGGGACACATTAATCGGGACCAGCATATTGGTCATGCTGTATACTTTAACCTACAATAGTGTGATACTGCAGTACTGATGACCTTTAAATTATGATTACATTGAAACTACTAACGTGTTTGTTATTCCAGGACAGTTATTCCCGAGACAAGTTGGTAAACTGCAGACGGATCCAGCCAGTGCAGCACAATCTGCATTTTGTGTACAGGATCGGCCCCGGACCAACGCAGCCTGATTATTCAAGGTATTATCCAGGGCTGTTTGCTGTTGATAAATAAAGGAGCTTTCACTAAAAAAGACATTCAACTACAGCAAAAAAGTCATATTGAGATTCCTTCTCCTTCTCTTCACATGTGAATCCATAGATGATCTTCCTGTGGAATACAGTAATCTGTTTTTGTTTATCAATCACCAATCCAAAGATGCACTTTTAGGGATCATTGTTTACAAAAACCACAGCAATGAATCTGTAAATGTAGGATAAAAATACTCACATCTGTCACTTGGCATGTTATCTCTCCATTGTTGCAGATGCAAGTTTCACAGCTACTGATTACAAATGGATCTTGATTTGGTATGGTCCTCAAGCCCACGCCATCAAAACAATTGCCAATGGTTCTATCAGGTGCAGGTACATTCACTACATTAGAGGTTAAGGAGATAAAGAAAGGGGGGGGTTGTCTATTTTTTCTTGCAATGTTATCCAAATATTTAATTTTCAAGGCTACATCAATAACAAAAGAGCTTCACTTAATTAAAGCCAGCATAGTGTGATCTTACCAACAGAACGTCTACTAATCTAAAGAGAAAGCAATTTATTAGTTTTTAAAAAGTCGACAGCAACAACCCTCACACCTCCCCCCCCCCCTTCCCTCCCGTGAGGCTGTACTATGCCCTAACAGATCCCAACCTGACTCAACTATAGACTGTCATGCTCTAGTATTAAGATGCAATCTTGAAACTCTACATGTGTGGCTGATATAGAGTACACATAGCTACTGTTTTCTGTTCATGACTGCCAGGGTGCTCTTTTGTAATATGCAAAGTTGTTTCCTCTCCATTGGTTGTCCAGCTGTTGTCTTAAGCACACACACACCCATCCACCTACACTGCCAAATAATTGCCAGTTGAGAATATGTTCATCTTGAGTTTAACTGAATTCAGAACCTGACACTAGAGATCAGCATCATTTATTATAAAGCTATAACCCTTGTCTAAGGGTCGGGGGGGGGGGTTCTAAGGGGCATCATAGAAGGTCAGCATCATCCATGTAAGGTGGTCACAGAACAAGAATCATAAGGCCATAGGCCTGAATGATTGATATTACTCTAATTGCTCTACCAAGGTGTTTGCCTCATGACAGAGAATATGATCATAGTACTTACTGCAGGTCACAGCAATGCTGAATCCATTTACACTAAAGGCACCGTCAGTTATGAAGTAGAACCACATTGTTTCCGTTGCAAAGAGCAGAGGCTCCAGAAACCCTTTTACACCACTAAAAGCTTGGACCCCTGGTGGGAGAGGTAGCACAGAACTTTCTGCTAAGGTCAGCAGCCGGTCGAGAGGTTCGTCAGGGAAACCCACACCCACAAAGAGGAAATCCTTTTCAGTCTCTGTGACAAACTGGTTGACATTCAACTGCATGTAGGTCGAGCCAGAACAGACGAACTGTCTAAAACTTCTGTTATTTGGTGGATACTGAATGGGGTATCCTGGTGAATTCATGAGAAAGCTATTCCTTTGCAAATCAGTTGGTGTTGGAGCTGTTTGAAAAATCGAGACAAAGTGTCATTCAGATTATTAAGAAAATCAGACTATGAATAAAGCTTGAAGCTTCTCTCGCTCGCAGGTTTGATTAGCTTGGACCGAGGGACAGCGGTAGAAGTAGGTCCACACGAGTAAGGAGCTACAAGTTACTATAATCTAAGAATTGGAACATCCACACACTGGATAGCTAGCTACTGTGATTAATTCAGAGAGTAGTAACCATCTAGATGATCTATTCTTGTGTCAAATAATAACAAAAAACTCAAAACAAAACAACAACTGTGACAAAAGAAAGTTAACATTTTGCCTAAAAATTCAGAAAGATATTACCCTTTTATCTCAAAATTTGACATTTTCATCTGCAAATTTTGACTTTCCTATGTCAAAAGTTTGACTAATGATCTCAACATTTTGACTTGTTGTCACAATGTTTTGACTATTTATCTTGAAATGTTGACTTGTTGTCTCAAAATGTTGACTTTTTAGCTTGCAACTTTGTTGTGTTTAACAGCAGACTAGCAATAAGCATGTCGATCAGTGGGGGGAAGGGGTGGGGTGGAGGGGGGTGGCATGTCGATGACAAGCAAACAGTTAGGGCAGACCACTTTGATGTGGTCATGGCAGCTTCATCTTTAGTGCATATCACATGCAAATTTAGGGACAGAGGGAATAAAGTCATTCCTCCCCCCTCCCACACACACACACACAATGATGATAATTTTGGTATCAAATTCACTTAATTGTGAGACCTTCATGTAATATAACTTGTTTTAAGATAAATTGTACATTTCAACGTTAACTGAGTTTTTAGCTATGTTATTAGTCTTACGTAGTATGGATACATACCAACTTGCTGGGAGCAGTTCTTGCCTACAAAGCCGTCTGGGCAGTCACAGAAGAAATCAGGGTTGTCTGGTGGGTTAAGTCTGGTTATAAGTGTTTCACAGATGCCATTATTGGTGCAAGGGGAACTTCCACATCCTGAAGGAAGAATGTCACATGATACATACCTGTATTAAAACATTGAGTTCAGCCTCTTACAAATTGGACAAACTATTTTGACAAATTCTTTATACTTTTTTGCCTTTGCATGACCTCTTAGGTAAACAACATACAAAATACACAGCATAGTTACAACTCGCACTGATAACTGTGGTATTTAGTAACAGTACTGTATGAATTATTATATTATTCCTTTAATTTCTAACATGTTATTAGAGTTGATGGAAAAGAGAAAAAGAAATTTATGGCTGGAACGGGATTCGAAACCAGGGACCTGCAGGTTTATACCAGCCCAGCGCTCTACCAACTGAGCTATTGTTGACAATCCTGATATAGCTATTTTGTTTGCTGAATATGTAGTCATATATTCATATTTTATATATGACAAGCTGAATTTCTCTTGAAAGCCCATCCCTGCCGCTTTCTGGGTTGTATTGAATGAAACTGTTTATGCATTTACACGCAAGTGCTTGGTATTAGCAGTAAATATTTGGCTCTATTTACAACAAATGGTTTTCAATATTCATAGAAATCTTACCTGGTTGGAAGCATGAGATCCCATCTCCATCAAAGCCAGGATTACAAACACATGCTTGTACATTGTTTTGAATGATACATTGTGCATTACTGTTACACTGGAGGCCAAGGTTACAATTGACCAGCGGATTGAAGACTCCAGTGGCAGGGCAGAGACATCTTGTGGAGCAATCATTAGAGAAATATACCTGATTCCTCTGTAGAGAATAGAAGACATTACAGGTGGAATTAAAAGTGTGAGGGCAAAAAGGAAGAATGATAGGTTGGGATTCAGTGAAAGGGTGTGGGTGCAACCTGTCCCACATCTCCACCCTAACGCCTCCTCCCCCCTTGCATTGCATAGACAAATGATGGGCCACAGAATTCTGTTGTTCCATATTCTGTGGTCCCATTGCATAGACGATTGATGGGCCATTAAATAAAATAAGAAAACAAAATAAAACATGCAGGCATCCAGGCACAAGGCAGCATAAAGTAAACACCCAAACATGAACATTCACACTGTACATGCTACAATTAATGTCTATTAAACCAGACCACTTACCGCAAGTAAACACCACTTACAGTACATCCACACTGTACTATAGCTAACTGGTCCAGACCAGAACAGTAACCACAAAGTATACACCACTAACAATAAATCCACACTGTATTGCAGATAATGTTCTTGACTGGAACACTTACTGCAAAGTAACTACCCACAAATACATCCCCAATTAACTGCAGTTCAAATTCCTGTCCGAAACACTTACCGCAAAGTAAAAGCCACTAACAGTACATCCACAATCTGCTGCTGGAATACACTGTGTACCTTCCAGGAGGAAGCCGTTAACACAGGTGCAGGCCTCAACATCGGGCAACGGGTCATTGCTTTGTATGGGATTTGGATTCACACAAGAGCGAGGATTAGCAGGAGCATTGATGTCAAAGAAGGAGTTCGCTGGACAATTTATCGCTGGTGAAATATTTATAAAAAGCAGAATTAGATACAAATGCATTGGATAATATCATATCACAGACATAATTCTTGGATAATATCATATCACAGACATAATTCTTTGATAATATCATATCACAGACATAATTCTTGGATAATATCATATCACAGACATAATTCTTGGATAATATCATATCACAGACATAATTCTTGGATAATATCATATCACAGACATAATTCTAGAACACCCTCTGCAAACTAGTACCTAGTTACTATTTTAAGATGAACATAAGAAACTTGGTCCCAACAGCTCTCCTTCCCCAGATGCTTTTTTTTGATGGTCAATTTAATGGGAAAGGAAAGTGAATGGCAGGGTTGAGGAAAAAGGATTGAAAGTTCATTACTTCTGTGCATATGAAACAAGCATGATGTGTACATATTATATATGTTGTATATATTAAGTACTATATAATTATGGTTGCTATTCCAAACTTGCCAATATCACTCAAGGTTCATGATCTCCCCAATAGAATAATCATATTTATATTTCAATTTTCTATTTTCTTAAAAGACATGTGTTGTCCTCTTTGTACACATTTATTCAGCCTTTGATTAAAATTGGTCATATTCTGTGGATAAAGTTCAAACAGCAGCTATATTTGTAGGCACAACAAATTTATTCAGGAGGAACTCTTTAACCCCTTCCAGTTTTATGGGACAGAACTTCACACCGGCGAGTGCATTTTTCCCCTCCCTTTCACTTCCAAAAATTAGTCTAATTTATGTCAACTCTTGTGATTTGGGGGTGCTATCTACAGCACTGACCACATATTGACATAACATCTGCCACAAGTTTCCATCATTTTTCTTCTTTATTATTTTGAAATGTCTGTGAATTGAACAGCCAGGGATCACAAAAGTGTTTCAGGATAAAATAACAAATTTGTTGAATATGTGAATACAAGAGTTGAACTCTGCCTGCATGAAGAACGATATTAAAAGTAAACTATGATGCTTACCACAGTTTGTATTTTCCCTCCAGTTCGGGATAGTTATGCTGTTATCTCTACACCACTGAGCATAGGTAGCAATCACTGCACAGGGTTTACTACTTTCACCGGACCTACACAAGTCTGTTCGGCAATCCTGATAAAATGAACTTGGATTGACCGTAGAGAAGCAGGTGGCAAGGGCGCCTGACAGCAATATAGGGGCAAAAAAAGGAAAAGAAAGTAGTGATACCAACCACTTGCAAGTAACCAGATAAACAATGTTTTGCAGTGCATTTCAAAACCTAATATCTCTGAGAGAATATGATAAACATCTTATGCCATGAAACTGCATGCCATATGGCATGCGGTAGCACAATGCCATGACTATCAGATGTTATGTCCTGATAATACCATCCTCAGACTAAATGCTCTGAGAGTAGGTCCTGCCTCACACCCAGGGCAGTACATAGTGCTAGAGGGGCCATATAATAGTGATGGGAGGAGGGGCCATACCATAGTGATAGGAGGAGGGGCCATATAATAGTGATGGGAGGGGCCATATAATAGTGATGGGAGGGGCCATATAATAGTGATGGGAAGAGGGGCCATACCATAGTGATGGGAGGAGGGGCCATATAATAGTGATGGGAGGGGGGCCATATAGTAGTGATGGGAAGAGGGGCCATATAATAGTGATGGGAGGAGGGGCCATATCATAGTGATGGGAGGAGGGGCCATATAGTAGTGATGGGAGGAGGGGCCATATAATAGTGATGGGAGGGGGGCCATATAGTAGTGATGGGAAGAGGGGCCATATAATAGTGATGGGAGGAGGGGCCATATCATAGTGATGGGAGGAGGGGCCATATAGTAGTGATCGGAGGAGGGGCCATATCATAGTGATGGGAAGAGGGGCCATATCATAGTGATGGGAGGAGGGGCCATATAGTAGTGATGGGAGGAGGGGCCATATCATAGTGATGGGAAGAGGGGCCATATCATAGTGATGGGAGGAGGGGCCATATAATAGTGATGGGAGGGGGGCCATATAATAGTGATGGGAAGAGGGGCCATACCATAGTGATGGGAGGAGGGGCCATATAATAGTGATGGGAGGAGGGGCCATATCATAGTGATGGGAGGAGGGGCCATATAGTAGTGATGGGAGGAGGGGCCATACCATAGTGATGGGAAGAGGGGCCATATCATAGTGATGGGAGGAGGGGCCATATAGTAGTGATGGGAGGAGGGGCCATATAATAGTGATGGGAGGGGGGCCATATAGTAGTGATGGGAAGAGGGGCCATATAATAGTGATGGGAGGAGGGG
>KN884958.1:15170-28139 GCA_000934455.1 Apostichopus parvimensis | reverse complement strand
GCTTCCTAAACACATTTCTGATTGATAAAAGTCAAGTTATAAGTATTAATACTCACAAAGCCTGGAGCAGTGAAGGTGATGCTTCCTAAACACATATCTTATTTATAAAAGTCAAGTTATAAGTATTAATACTCACAAAGCCTGAAGCAGTGAAGGTGATGCTTCCTAGCAGAGCGCTTGTGAGAGAGGTACCTCGACTAAATGATGCAGACAATTCAAAGTTTTGTACATCCACCGAACTGGTGTCAGTGATACAACCCAAACCGGTTGCTAAGAGGTACTGGCAGTTATCTCCGCCCCCAATGTAATGATACTCAAAACCGTCAAAGGTCTGAATGAACGGGTTACCAAAGATTCTACAAATTCCGAATTCTGCGAGAAAGATATTAAAAGACACAAACATGTTTGGTAGAATGTCATTATTAATCTTCTGTCAAAACTCTTTGACTGAAACGGATGTTATAAAATGATTTCATACATTGATGAAGGAAAAAACTGCTTTAGGCTGCCTGTTGTTGATGAATAAACAGTAGAGACTCTAAATTGTGGGGAATAACGGATGAGGAGCTGCCATGTCTGTTATTGTCTTAAATATAGGGTCAAGACAGTTTCTGAGCCAAAAACAGGCAGCCTAAAGCAATTTATTCCTATTACACACTCCAAAAATTTACGAAAAACGTACAATGACAGGACAACCAATGAAAGAAAAGGATTTGTGACGGTTTCTCTTGCCTACGTTCTGTTTGATTGTATTTTGACCCGACAAAGAAAAAGACAGTGACTTTTTGCCTTGAACTTAATAATGAATGTTTAGGTACATAACGTATGCAAAAGCTGACATGTTTACCGTGTATTGTGTGGTATCATGACCGTCAAAGATTACATAACAATTGACAACATGATGTAACGATGGTAGCATAAAAGTTACAAAACAAATTTGTAAACATGTTTGCAAGAAGTAGTGATTAACGCTAGGTTAAGACCCTTACAGCAAAGATATATTGTTCACATTTACTTTCATTGGTGACTGAAGGCTGCAAGTTATTATGAAACATAGTTGATAAGTAGGGACTCTTTGCTCATCATTTGTTACAAACAGGTTTGTTTTGTAGGTCTACGGGCTACGCTAGGGCTAACGTTAGATGCTTGGGTTACAACCTGGTAAATAATAATCAACATTTAGACCTATGTTTAGGCATGATAGCCTATTAACCTAGGCTCCTTGTTTATTCAAAGATCTAATGATTGAATCACTTGAGAGATTGTCAGTTCATTTTTTACCTCAATCATTTGTGATACAGTTGTAGCTTAGGCCTTTAACAAGATCTCAAAAGGCTAGCCTAATTCATTGAACTGTTGAAGCATTAAATTGTAATACTCCCATTTTATTTGGAAGAGGTTGCTGGTTTGGAATGAGTTGTTCAACTAGGCCTAACATTAGGACTACCAATGGAAAACCAATAGGCTAGGCTACAACAGTTTGCATTACTAGGCAAGACAAGATTTTCGAAGAGACATTGTGGGTATGCCATTATATTCCTGAGGATATCAAATATATTAAAGCGTTTTTTTTTTCAGTTCTGCATAAACATGAGTACAGTAGACCTAATTTAGTTTGTAAACACCTTCTTTCATTATTTTTTTTATGAGGCTTAGAACATTAACAAACATTTTGACTTTCCAAATATGAACTAGTAAACCATATCTGACATGGCTGATTCACAAATCAAAGGCAGCCACAGGACAGTTTATTCTTGTTTTTATCAATGGAAGGTATTCTGGGGAGGGATTCTACCTAAGAATCGGTACATGCAAAGTTAGAAGTCCCAAGCATAGAACATCCATGTGTCAATAGAAGATCACTGGAAAAGTGCATTGACTTTCAGAATATTGTATGTATGTATGGTGTGCTTTGTCAGCACAGTGTCCTTAAAAACATGAAAGTTGCACTTCACCATGTTGCCTAGCAACAACAGGGAGTCTCTATTCCCTCCAAAATTGATGCTTTTCTACGGATTTGTGCATACTAATGAAGGAAACTATCAATTATTGAAGAATAACAGATGGTCAAGATTGGTCACATGATGTCATATCAGCCAATCAGATGCAAGAATGAAATAACAGATAGAGAGGGGTAGTAGAATGTATAATACTAAAGCAGCTGCTGAGAAGTGAAAACAATTCGCATCTACCATACCAATATATATTTTGGTATACAATTTTTATAGTAAGACAAATATTTTTGTGTATTTTTTGCATGGTGTAGCACTATTTGCACTGTAGCAAGCAAGCACCCAAGTTATATATGGTTATCCAAATTGTTTTCACCTTTTTGTAAATTAGGGTTCGTGACCCTATCATGTGACTCGCACCACTCTTGCATAACTCACCATAGTCACGTGGTGACTTCACAACAAAATGTGTCTGTCATAGTACTACTTTCAGCTGTGTTTGACAAAACACATTTTGCCTTGACAATGCTTACAAATATTTCTAGTGGCTCAAGTTGATTGCTTAGCATGAGGTTTGTGATAATTTGCAAATGCATCTGACACCAGCAGATTGGATGATGTCATCAGGGCACTTCAGCTGAAATGTCTATGTATTTCTGTATAATTTTTCAATCATTTATCAACAGATGAAAAGAAGTATTTCTACAAAAAAAGATAACATTTTGATGAAATTCTAAATACAGAGAAGCTGAAGTAAAGTTTTTGAAGAGCATTTATCCAGATGACATCACAGACCCCCTACTGTGGTCCAACATCTTGGAATAGTTGAAGATGTTTAGCTTGTCAAAATAGGTTACATACAACCAACAATATTTCAAGTTAGGGGCAAGTTATTGAAATGTGGTTTTCAACTAGCAGTATGGAATACTTTTTCTCTTCAATTCAAGTTTTACAATTTTTTGTCACCTGAAACCCCATTTAATGTGTGCAGCTGTCATATTATAAAAAATTAAAAAAAAACCAAAACCCATCTCAACACTCTTGTACACAAGTTATTCTTTATAGCAACAGGACTGGACTCTGAGTCACCTTATCTGTAGTAATGGTAACACATTAACATAGATTATAGATAATAAGCTAAACCATGAGCATATACCATAATTATACCTGGATAAAGTTTTCAATTGTGCGAGAGGCAAAAGAAAGTCTAGAGTAAATACCTATTTCACAGTTGACACCATCGAAACCAGGCAGACAACAACATTCAAACTCAGTGTCTGAAAGTCGATTGCATGTTCCTCCGTTCATACACGGAGCAGCAACACATGGATCGGCTGCAATCAAAATTCAAAACAAAAGGCATAATCATCGTTACAATTAAATTATCATGTACTAGGCCATTAAACATGTAGCATGTGTCATATAATGTATTAAGAGCTGTGCACTTACTTTTTCAGATACCAGTTTATCTATTATATACCTTTTTACAATAGTATTCAGTTATCAGTATCTCAGCAATGTATATGACCTTTACAACAATATGATATGCACCATCCAGACAGTTTATTCTATAATTATGCAACTTGACAGTTACTTCTCTAAATCACAGCCTCCATGTTGAAAAAGAAACAGGAAAACAGGAAAGAGATTTGCTTTCAGTATAATTCTAATTTGCAAAAGTAGTACTCTTTTGACCTTGCACAATGTGATTTATATAATTACTGCAATGAGCAATGTATGTTTAACCAAACAGCTAGAAGTCTTTGTTAGTCCATATAGAGTACAAAAGCTGATCAAGCAAAAATCACCTTAGTTTTGATTTATTTGTAACCAATGCACAATTAGATATTACAAAATATCAAAAGTAGAAAAGAAAAGAAAAAAGGCTCGGCTATGGATTGAGTTGTCATTGTGGTGCCAAAATATAGATGTGTACCACCCCACCAGAGATATTGCAGGGCCTGGTTCAAGCTCAAGAGATTGAGTCTGGTCATGAGAAAGAAATTTTACTCACGTATACACGCATCGTTTTCAAGTCTGAAACCAGGATTGCACTGGCAAATAAATTCTGGTCCAGGTGTTTCTACGCAGGTAGCCAGTAAAGGACAACCATTGGTATTAGTACAGCTAGCAAATCCTCCAAGTTGACATATGCACAGCTGATCACAATTTGGAGTATAGTATGTCTGCCCCGGCTTTTGATATGAATTACAAGACATGATCATTGGTACAGTTTATGTTACTAAGGATGTTTAGTGTGGGGGGGGAGGAGGAGGAGGAGAGCATGAAGTGGCTGGCCGGGGGGGGGATGAAATATGACAGATGGGGTCTTTAAAATCATTACACCTGTCAACATTGGCCATGGGCATTATCAGGCACCAAGGTTAATATGTAATAATCTTAGAGGAAAAGAGATGCAAAAAATTTAAACTCAATCTTTGAAACTTCAACTTTGAAAGATATGTAGTATTATTTGATTGAGCCTCAAGTCAGACCAAAGTTTGCATATGCTTCAAATAGTCCACTGTGATCCATAATTCAACAGAGTTATGGTCTATAATATATAATTTTCAGACTCTTTATCATATCAAATTAACAACCCCTTTAATATTTCATGAGCAATGAAACGAAATATGAACATGAAACTTTCTAAATGAAATTATTGTGCTCGATGGTCACAAAATTCTGGCATATTCCAATGATTATTAAATGGACAGTTGATGTTGAAACTGATTAGTTACATTTAAGGCAATTTTGTTGTTGTTGTTGTTGTGACTTTGTTGTTATGAAGGCAATATTCTAACATTCAAGTAAACAGCCAACACAGCTTGATTGAATTCTACACAAGCTAGGGACTATATACATGCAGTGTGGACATATCTGAAATTACAATAACGCAAAGGTTTACAATCACTTAATCGAAGAGCTTTATCTGGCACTTACTTCATAGTAAACGCTGAGCTGTAGACAACCGCACTGGGCTGGAAGGACACAGGCACCGACATTATTAAGAATACGGCCTGGGTCGCACTCACAACCAGACATGGTAGACACAGGACAAGATGGCAGTGGGAATGGATCATTACAGGTCCTTTGACATGTCGCAATGTCGGTGGAGAATTGAGCAGAGGGTCCACAATCCGGCACTATAGTATCAAATACAAGAACAACAATTTAGAAATAGCGATGTAAACCCAGCAGGTATACTCTGCTTCATTATCCTTAATATTTACCAGCCAAGAAAACAAGCATAAAGATCATGGATTACATGACTATACATAAAGGAAAGTTACATCATATAATGTATCATATATGTAACTATACTTAATCCATGAGGAATTACTAACCAGCATGGATGAGAGGTTACCTGTTTCCTTGTCTTAGTAAGTCAAACAACAATGAAAAATAGGGGATAACGACCTATTTGAAAAGAATATATAAGCTTTCGTTTACAACATGCTTTAAACCAGTGGCATTAGGGTTCCAATTCCATCCTTTAGTTGGTGGTAATTCACCCCCACCCCTCACTCACCGGCAAAGAAATGGTTACATAGAGATCGTTACCGAATGTTCCATCCCTTAGTTGGTGGTAATTCACCCCCACCCCCACTCACTGCCAAAGAAATGGTTACATAGAGATTGTTACCAAATGTTCCATCCCTTAGTTGGTGGTAATTTTCTCTCACCCCCACTCACTGCCAAAGAAATGGTTACATAGAGATTGTTACCAAATGTTCCATCCCTTAGTTGGTGGTAATTTTCTCCCACCCCCACTCACTGCCAAAGAAGTGGTTACATAGAGATTGTTACCAAATGTTGCATCCCTTACTTGGTGGTAATTCGCCCCCACTCACCAGCAAAGAAATGGTTACGTTGAGATCATTACTGAGTGGGTAAACAGAAGTACTTTAAAAGTCTTGTTAACCAGCCTATTACAACCATGATAGAATCATGATATTAGTGAGGACTATTGTAGAGACACATCTGTCTTTATACATAATAACCAAAGAGATCAGGAAAAACAAATAACCAAATTAAATAGATCCTTGCAAACACATTGAGGGATATGGGATTCCTTCGGTCATTAACATAATGAACAAATTAAAACTGTATCAAATGATTAAGCCTTCTTATTGCTTACCACAGTAGGCAAAATCTGTTATTAATGGTAGTGGCCCTTGACACAGTTTAGCAGCAATATCCACAAATGCGCAAATTGCAGCAGGTTCCGGAAAATTAGAACAACCAGCTGCAAGGCACTGAGACATTAATGTCACTGGACAGGTAAGAGCTGAAAGACATTCAAAGGTTAATTTTGGACTTTAATTAATATTATTTTATAAAATACAACTAGCTGTAATAATTACAGACTATAACTTTTTCAAATCATAACTTTTTCTTGATATTCTCTGGCTGTGGAAACAATAAGAACGAATACGATAATTAAACTTTTGCTTCTTTAGGTCAAAGCACATTCTCACAGCAATTTGTATGGCAAAGATATCAATGTATCAAACATAATGATAATTCAATACCTCCATGGCAACAACCACAGTGAAATGATATCATCGATACAAATTGAGCTAACAATATACTTCTGCTTTCTTTTATAACATTACAATGATATATCCGACAAATATTTCTGGAAAAATCAACAATAAAAACCCAGAAACATCCAATTTGATGAATTCTACATAAACAGAGAACACAGAATCCTATAGAGCAAAACTTCCACATGATAAATTAATATCAAAGCAGATCATGTTAGGAAAGTAATTCTTATTTGCAGATCATCTCCCATGACGATATCAGAGATCACATTTAGTGATCCATTTCGGGGTTCCATAAAGGTCAACCGCATCTGGGATTAGTGACCAGATATTGATATGGGGGTTTTCAATTACTAAATGTAGGTTGCATCCAGTCAACTGCATCTGGGATTAGTGACCAGATATTGATATTGGGGGTTTTCAATTACTAAATGTAGGTTACCAAATGTTCCATCCCTTAGTTGGTGGTAATTTTCTCTCACCCCCACTCACTGCCAAAGAAATGGTTACATAGAGATTGTTACCAAATGTTCCATCCCTTAGTTGGTGGTAATTTTCTCCCACCCCCACTCACTGCCAAAGAAGTGGTTACATAGAGATTGTTACCAAATGTTGCATCCCTTACTTGGTGGTAATTCGCCCCCACTCACCAGCAAAGAAATGGTTACGTTGAGATCATTACTGAGTGGGTAAACAGAAGTACTTTAAAAGTCTTGTTAACCAGCCTATTACAACCATGATAGAATCATGATATTAGTGAGGACTATTGTAGAGACACATCTGTCTTTATACATAATAACCAAAGAGATCAGGAAAAACAAATAACCAAATTAAATAGATCCTTGCAAACACATTGAAGGATATGGGATTCCTTCGGTCATTAACATAATGAACAAATTAAAACTGTATCAAATGATTAAGCCTTCTTATTGCTTACCACAGTAGGCAAAATCTGTTATTAATGGTAGTGGCCCTTGACACAGTTTAGCAGCAATATCCACAAATGCGCAAATTGCAGCAGGTTCCGGAAAATTAGAACAACCAGCTGCAAGGCACTGAGACATTAATGTCACTGGACAGGTAAGAGCTGAAAGACATTCAAAGGTTAATTTTGGACTTTAATTAATATTATTTTATAAAATACAACTAGCTGTAATAATTACAGACTATAACTTTTTCAAATCATAACTTTTTCTTGATATTCTCTGGCTGTGGAAACAATAAGAACGAATACGATAATTAAACTTTTGCTTCTTTAGGTCAAAGCACATTCTCACAGCAATTTGTATGGCAAAGATATCAATGTATCAAACATAATGATAATTCAATACCTCCATGGCAACAACCACAGTGAAATGATATCATCGACACAAATTGAGCTAACAATATACTTCTGCTTTCTTTTATAACATTACAATGATATATCCGACAAATATTTCTGGAAAAATCAACAATAAAAACCCAGAAACATCCAATTTGATGAATTCTACATAAACAGAGAACACAGAATCCTATAGAGCAAAACTTCCACATGATAAATTAATATCAAAGCAGATTATGTTAGGAAAGTAATTCTTCTTTGCAGATCATCTCCCATGACAATATCAGAGATCACATTTAGTGATCCATTTCGGGGTTCCATAAAGGTCAACCGCATCTGGGATTAGTGACCAGATATTGATATGGGGGTTTTCAATTACTAAATGTAGGTTGCATCCAGTCAACTGCATCTGGGATTAGTGACCAGATATTGATATGGGGGTTTTCATAACTAACTGTGCAGAATATTTTTCTCACCTGTAAAAATTATATTACAAGTCTGCCATAGAAATTAAGTGAAAGTATTTTTAAATTTTCTTTAGTCATTTGCAGCTGTAGATATAATGCAACAATACACATATACAATCATATTTTGTTCTGGAGCCTTTAAAGCAGTCGACTAAATCACCTTCAAAAGTTATTATCATCATACCTCAAGGAAGACTGTAGCTTAGTGTAAAGGTAGCACTATACCTCTCTACCTCCCTCCACATCTCTAAAATATGTGGAATCATTCATGGTTAGAAACCAGCTTTGACTGATATTTTCAACATGATTTAGCAATTTTCTGGTACTATTCTGGTACTGAAAATATGAAAAGACTTACCTGCTAATATATCTCCACATCTGGTCTGAACTATGTTAAGACTATTGGCATCCAGATCCCCACAGGGGTTATCTTCAGTAATCATTGCACAATCAGCTAACGGTGTGAACACGACCTAAATATGAAGTGATTGAAGAGATAGAGAAGATTATAGTTGGACATTCCAATCAACTGAAAGTGTGGCGAAAAGTTCCCATTACAATTGCTTCCAGATTTCGTTTGATTTGATTTAATTCAATGAATAATTCATATCAATATATATATATTTACATTAACATCAAACCAAATGGATAAACAAAAGCTAGATTACCAATTTTTGAATGCAAAACAAGACATAAAACAAAACTTTAATAACTATAATGTGCCAGCAAGTTGTGTCGGCATGATTTATAACACATCAGGAAATTAGATGTTGCTGGCCTGGTGTATACATGATATTAGACCATTGTAGAAAATTAGAAATTTGACATTACTATGATATATGTAGTACAAAATAACCAATTCGGCAGAGAGCAAATCCGTGGTATCATGACACACGTGATAGGCATATTTCAATAAATAATTAGTGGAAGTGTATATGGTACATAAGAAGTTCAAGACAACAGTTGACACTTGCATTGTGTCTGCATACATAGTGTAAAGATTAGTGGAGGGATACAGTGTATATGGTACATTTTTGTCCCGTATAGTAACTAGTAACAACGGATTAGCTCTTCAAACATTCTTACCGAGTTATCGTTGATATTTCCATCATTATCTCCACAAATGCCACAAAGTTGATTAGTAAACGCAGCTGACACCGTGACCTGGACACTGGTTTGCGTGAAAGAGATGATGACACCCCGGCTCAAGAACACGATCTGCAGGAATCGCGACATCAGATTACATTTACTATATCTAAAATCAAGACTGAAAACTACATTTGGCTTTACAATTCATTTTGCATTAAATTTCCATTTGAATTTTACATCATTACAATTGCTTAAATGGATTCAGGCTAAATATTTGGAGGATTAAGAACCAGAATGGAAACATTTCATGGTTCCTTGCAGCTGCTCTTTGATTTGATCAACAGGGAACACTCCAAGTATGTAATGATGAAGCATTCCCTTATCTTACAGTATGTGTACAAATTGTTGTTACCAATATTGCTAGCCAGGGCCCTTCATAAATACTTTTTAAGAAAAGTCACCAAGGAAAGAACCTGGGCACGAGCTAAACTATCAAATGACAGATCCGCTCTCAACCCCAGTCCCCTTGCATCGGGACTGTGACTGTGTGATCATCGTCGGGTGTACATCATCATTCCCCTCGAAATAATGCTCAGCCCTGCCTCCTCATAAATATGCATGATATCAATTGCAAGACACATCAGCATGTGTAGGTGGTCTACTCATATTACCATACCAAGTTTAAAGAAACTCCAACTTGACTTTACATCAAATACCCGCCACCTTGATAGACTTATGTGGATCTCTGTCATCTCTATTGAATATTATCTGGACTTTTCACCAAATGCCCGCTGCCTTGTTCAGACCTATGTGGATCTCTGTCATCTCTGTTGAATGTTATCTGGACTTTACATCAAATGCCCGACACCTTGTTCAGACCTATGTGGATCTCTGTCGAATATTATCTGGACTTGACATCAAATGCTGAGGCCTTGTTCAGACCTATGTGGATCTCTGTCATCTCTGTTGAATATTATCTGGACTTGACAGCAAATGCCTGACGCCTTGTTCAGACCTATGTGGATCTCTGTCGAATATTATCTGAACTTTACATCAAATGCCCGATGCCTTGTTCAGACCTATGTGGATCTCTGTTATCTCTATTGAATATTATCTGGACTTTACATCAAATGCCCGCCACCTTGATAGACTTATGTGGATCAAATGCCCGACGCCTTGTTCAGACCTATGTGGATCTCTGTCGAATATTAGCTGGACTTTACACATCAAATGCTCAACGCCTTGTTCAGACCTATGTGGATCTCTGTTGAATATTATCTGGACTTTACATCAAATGTCCGACGCCTTGTTCAGACCTATGAGGATCTCCGTCATTTCTACAAATGTTTACAAATCTCAGAATCAAAGTAACAGGATTCGTTTAAAAGTGCTCACAAACAGACAGACACACCTGACCAACTTGAATACAGATGCACTGGGTGACCAAGGAAGTTCAGGGTTCCTCTAATGCAGTTTGGCCGAACGAAAATAGTACTTTTGAAACACATCCTGGGACTTATTTACCAATTCTTAATTCTTACCCATTATATTCTGGAAGTGTCCTTTTACCTTGTTAACTTTCTCACCCATCATTAAACGCCATAAATCCTGCCATTAGTAGTTGGATGGACTTGTCATTACTTTGGACTTTCTATGTTCTTTCTATTTGTGACTCAATGAACATTTATTTAATTTAATTGAACACCCCAACATATTCCTAACAAGAAGACTTGACAAGGCTATGTTCATTTAGTTAAACAGATAAGTTATTTAATCTATTTAATTTGGTGTCTAAAGTCACTTTTAGCCTTTAATGTACCCTTGACCATTTAGCTAACTGTCTCGTTTCATGTTCATTGTTTGCATTTTTGAAGTGTAGAGTTTTAGAGTTGACAGTCTTTTCCTTACTTACAAATGGACACTCTCTGAAACTCTTCTGAATTTTGCCATGTCTATTCAACACACTGCATGCAAAAAGGACACAGCACTGTTGACCATAGAGGCACATAGACAACTGACCCAAACTCAAACATATACTGACACAATGTTCTTTTCTTGTTGCTTTTAATTTCATATTTGGACAAAAAAGATTCTCTTAAAATTAGATTAGAAACAACTCTCACCACTCTGTCTAATAGCCTCCATGCCACTATGTCCAGATTCCCTATTTCAACAACAGTGTACTCCAAACCATTTATGGTAAAGCTTGGTGGAGAGTCGATACGAGTCACAACCACACTCTATGGATGAAAAGGAAGGATGGAATATGATGGAATGAGCTTGTTTTGTGTAAAGTCAATGATTTCTGTTCATCAGAAAATGGGAATAATTACCTAATAGCTAGTTAATCTGTAAGCCATCCCCATACTGATCATTATATGCAGTAATAAAAGCACTGTACAAAAGGAAACACCATAAGGTGTTTACTCAACATTTCCAATAGTCATATATCTCTTATGTCTAATAGTCGCAAGCAAGGGCGGCAGAACCGGGGGGGGCACAGGGGGCATGTGCCCCCCCCACTTTTCCTCAGGTTAAAAATGTGCCTTTTTTCTACATAAAAAATTGTACTCTTGATCACCTTATTAGGTCAGCAATATTTCAGTAAGAGATCTAGTCCTAATTTAGAATTATTAATGAATTTCTGTGGGTCAAACTCAAATGTTTACTACCACAAGGCTTCTAACATTCTGGTGAGTGCCATTATGCATATTCAATTTGTCAAAAAAATTCTAATACATTTCCAAAAATACATTGCTATAATTACATTGTGACTTTGTAATAAGCAGAAGCCATTTATAGCCTACTATGAATAATGAGTTCAGTTTTAATATCCCATACCTACCCCATCCTTTCGTATTTTGACATATTTCATTTGCTTTTATGCATGTATCGATCGCGTGTGTATGGACTTGGACTTTATAATGATTTCACCTCATTTTGTCTCGAAAGAAAACTTGTTCCTTGTTTCCCAATTTGCACATTGGATATTGCAGTGCTAGTATGCCTTCTTTCCTTGAGGTTGGGGGGGGGGCAGTGGCGGAGCGTCCATACAGTCAGAGGGGTGGATCCCCCCCCCGAATGGTGAAATTTTCTGACAAAATAGCGATGACACCTATTTATTCTTCGTTTATCTGCAAATTAGCAAGGCCCGGAAAGGGTCATTTCCGGCGATCTAGGGAGTATCTTTACTCAAAAATTTCTGTACGCTCCGCGCCAACCTGTGGTGGTGCTCCGCTTAGATAGTGTCAAAAGATCCCCTACAGACCATTCTCGCCCCCCTGACCAATACCCCTAGCTCCGCCACTGGGGGGGGGTTGATGGAGTGATGTATATACACAAACAAGATAATACAATAAGAGTTATAAAGGGTACTAAATATCAGGCTGCATCAGTCCAATCAAATTTCTGCAAAGTGCCCTTTGACGTCGTTGCTCCCCCAGTTTAAAAGTGCTTCCGCCGCCCTTGGTCCCAAGAGACCTTTTCATGTGACTTGTGTGTGTTTTAAACATGCAAATTTTAAATACTTTCTCACAGAAAAGTATTTGAAGTTGTAGTACACTGTAAATATCATAGGATGCACTTAAATA
>KN884956.1:122986-135255 GCA_000934455.1 Apostichopus parvimensis | reverse complement strand
GGTGATGTCAGCTACAACGGGCACCCCAATGATACTGAGTTACAGATTTGATTTGTTAGCCAAAAATCGTGTTGAAAAACCGTATATAAACGGTAAATGAGACTTTGCTTCCAGTTTGGGTGTTAATAACACCCTAAATGAAACCGTCCCCCAAGTTTTGTTGGCATGGGGTGATAGAGGGTGATGTCAGCTTCTTTGGTTACCCCAATGATACTGAGTTACAGATTTGATTTGTTAGCCAAAAATCGTGTTGAAAAACCGTATATAAACGGTAAATGAGACTTTGCGTCGAGTTTGGGTGTTAATAACACCCTAAATGATACCGTCCCCCGAGGTTTCTTGGTATAGGGTGATAGAGGGTGATGTCAGCTACTTTGTGGACCCAATGATACTGAGTTACAGATTTGATTTGTTAGCCAAAAATCGTGTTGAAAAACCATATATAAACGGTAGATGAGACTTCGCTTCGAGTTTGGGCGTTAATAACACCCTGTCTGACATCGTCTCCCAAGTTGGTTTTGATGGGGTGATAGAGGGTGATGCCAGGTACAACTTGCACATCTTGAAACTTTATATTGTCTGATAAAACACCCATGACTCTGTTAAATAAATGTGTCAATTAGTTTTGTTTTTAAAACATTTGTTTCCTTATGTAACATTGGAATGGCCATTAAACTTCTCCGTAGTATCATTTTCCCTTAGTGTTCGCTCTTATTGTTCGCTGGTAATGGTCGCTGGTAATGCTTAACGTTCGCTGCTATTGGTCGCTGTTATTGTTCGCCAACTTCAGCCCGATCGTCCTGGCCTGTATGAATGCTACAGGGTTTTTCTTGGAGCTTATGTTAATCTTCCCGAACAGCCGCTTCTGTTACGACCCCCTGTAGGGTGCTCCAGAGGAATGGTGCGCAGGACAATCCTCGAACGACTAGATTAACACGGAAGTTTTTACGAATGGATCACCAATTTGTTTTGACCGAGCGTTAAGAGAGAGGATATCACCTTCCTTTTCATCCTGCTAGTTGAAGGGCATAGCTCTCACATCACCCTCGAGACTGCAAACTTCTGTGCTGAAAACAAATCATCCTATATTGCCTGCCTGCCCATTCATCGCATGTACTTCAGCCGTGCATTCTGAGTCTCTTCAGAAATTTGTGTATGATCTACTGTAATAACTCGAGCATTCCACATTGCCACATTCTACGTTTATTTGAGTCTTATATGGGACGAGAGGAATTGCCCTTTAATAACTTTTGCCGTGAATACTATTGTAAAAGTCAGTTTATATTCATTATAATTGAACAATTTTACAATTCACTTTAAAATTTCTATTCCAGTATCCTATATAAATTTGTAATGTTCTTGCCAAATAAAAATGTAGAAAATAATAGATTTCCTTTAAAAAAAATCTGACAGAGGCGGCAGGGGGAGGAGAAGCTCCGACAGGGGGGCAGCCCCGACAGGGGGGGCGAAAGTTTAGATATAAATGTTTATATATCTTTATGTAGGGAAATCTATCTATATATAGGGTGAAGCACACGAAAACATTTTCGGAGCGATAATTGCATTTTTTAGAGGGGTCCAAACGTTTTTTATAATTGAAAAATCGTTGTGCAGAATTTCGAAATTTTCCAACTAGGACTATTCCTATATTCATGTGAATAACCTCAGTATTTGCAAGTTTTAATTAAAATTGACGGAAAATCGTCCATTTTTACCACGTTTCACTTGTCAACTTTAATAAATTGTATCTTGCAAATCTTATACTCCACCGTACAAAACTTGGTATGATTTTGAAGATAGAATTACACTGTTTGCCAGCTTCAATTCTGCGTTTTGTGTACTATTTTTGTTATTGGGTGGGCTGACCATGTTCGCTAGCTTCAAATGAGTTCTACATATACAAAGTCAATGCAAACCGTTCCGGTACGTCACACTTAACCAAGTTCTTGATTCTTTGCCAAAACGGTTTGTATTAAATTTTTTCATACATAATTACACCCCTAACAGTTTTAGGTGGCATACTCCTATTAGAGTCTATATCAATCCGTTCGATTGTTCTCCTTCAGGAAAAGTGCCAAAAAGCAGCAGGAGAACATCTTTTGTGACCTGTTATCAATCATAATCTGGTTTTTTTTTGTGGCTTGCATGTTGAAGAGCATGAATGGAAGTACATGTGGTGAGAACATTGGGTCAATTGAGGCAATTTTAGACCCCTTTAGGCCTCCCAGGAGCAGCGTAGGAAATTTGTTTACCACTGAGTGAAGAGGTTTGTTTACAAGTGACGAAAACTTCCGGCTCGGATAGCAACAAATCTACATGGTCATGATACGGAAAATTGATGGTGCCATGAAAGGCCAACTTGTCAGCTATCCGGTGATGGGTAGCGTTTAGCTAGTGAAAACTTCTATCTAGACTTAGAGACTTGTGATTTAGTGTGTAAGTCAATGGGGCTTTTAATGGGCGTATGCTACCTTAAGCAAAAATGCCAAATTGTTCATTTTAAGTGCTAGAAGTCCCAATTTTGGATCAAAGTTGTTGCTATGGTGTGTAAAAATGGTTTTCAAGCAAACGTCAGAAAATTTTAAGCTTGGGTGATTTTTATGCATAAATTAGTATTACAGCCTTAAAGTACCACAAAGAGCATGTGCGTTTCTATACATTAGACTAGAACAGCCTTCTGAGCATTTCTGACCAGTTTTCCTCCCCAATAAACTATTGGGTCATTAAGCCTTGACCTACCAAAGCTTCCGTAATATGATTCCTGCCTTGAATCTGCTAAGTAGGTGACAAATGCACGAAATTCAAAATCCTTCAGAATCAGACCCAAATGCCTGCAGTGTGTGTGACGTGAACGAATAAGTTCAGTGAAATTTGACATATGTGGGCACCTAAAGTACATAGTTTTAGGTTATTTTTGCTAAAGTTGGAAGTACCTGGTGTTTAACTAAGGACAAAAACTCAGTTTCAATGCATGAAATACCCCTAATGTTGTTAGCTTAGGCCTAGGCCTCAGGTTCATAATGGCGCTACGTTAGTATCCTAGACCAAGTCTACACCAGCTGTAGCACAATGTTGTATTAGGTCTGTATCCTAAGTGGAGTGGCTGCTGAGTGCTAATACCTTGCACAGAGAATGTTTTGAGTCTTATTCAGCAAATAATCCACAAAGGTATGCATTTTCTGCTCCTGCATATGTGCATCAAGGGGTTTTTGAGCCTACTCACTCCTCATTAATTTTCTGTTGTTTTGTCAATTTTCAGAGAAAGTTGATGTGCTAAGTCCTCAGCATTCACAGCTATATACTTTGAATGGGTGTGGTATCAATGGACTCAACTGGTTAGATGAGGTAACAACAAATCCCACAAAATTCTGACAGCAGAAAGAGATATCCTGATGCTTCCATGGGAGATCTACTGTAATAACTATAGGAACCAGTGCTTGCCACCAATGGAGAATACGGTAATTTGACGTTGTTGTTCTTTGCCGAGCAACAAATTTGAATGTTTTATCATGAAATATGCCCCCCTATCCACCTCTCTTCTCTTATAACTGTCTTTAATACATTGTAACAACCTCTGCACAAACCTTTAAATGGACTGGATATGCTATTGAGGTGAACAGTGTATCTAGATAGCATTCCAGTAAGCTTTCCTTTTGACTACTGTAATACTGTTACAGTGAGGCTGTGGTTTACAAATCCCGATGATCCAGTTTTGGCAAAGAACACCTTCAATTCTCTGATCTTATTCTTAGTAACTTAACAGTTGCACTGGAGTGACATGCAATATCAGTTTAACATGTTCCAAACAGTTCAGGAATACATTGGGGTATGTCCTGTAGGTCAGTTTGGGAGGAATCAGCTGAGCTAAGCAAAAGTAGTTTTCATCACTTTTCAGAGCCAGAGATGAAAAAGTCCTCCCCGCTGACCCTTCTATGGATGATGTTTCTGCAGGTAGGGCAAGCCAGACCAAGTGGACTGTGATCAGGGATACCAATAAAACCTGCAAGAATCATAGATGCACCCAAATTGGTCAAGCTTATCAAAATTGGTGACTGGAAATGTTGTTGCAGACGTAGACCTGGTTACTGCTTACACAGTATTGCTCATATGTGTATTTACACACTGCACCGTGCATACTGAAATCTCTGAAAATACATCTATATGGACCTAACAATGTTCTAAGGCTTTATTGCTCCAGATCAAAGGGCAAAACAATAATGGAATAAACAGAATTGCTTAACGGTACACAATATGATAGGTTCGGCTAACAATATCTCCGTAAATGACAATGGAAGTGAAAGTGCAAGTTCACTACTGCGTCGTCTGTATATTAATCAACTCCGTTTAGTTTATTTGTTCTGAGGCTTTATTGCTCCAGATCAAAGGGTAAAAACAATAGTGGAATAAACAGAATTGCTTAACGGTACAAAATATGATAGGTTCGGCTAACAATATCTCCGTAAATGACAAGGAAGTGAAGGTGCAAGTTCACTACTGCGTACATATTAAAATCAGGTTCCTCTTTCTCTGTAAAATATGTAGAAACCTTTTTAGACTATTTATTAAGAATAAGATGATAACGCATACTAAACCATCGTGGTATCTTGCATTTACAAAGCTGCAGCTTGACATTGTACTGAGAACATTGCAGTTGGTGATCATCCAATTTCATTGCAATGAAGTATCAAATCATCTTATAGAACTAGGATATTTAGCAAAAGGGTTTCACATCACAGAGACTTTCAATATACATTTGACATTGTGTGTCATAATAATATTATGTCTTTTCTTAGTATATCCTCGAAATTCAATGTGATTCTCAACTTTCCTAGCTTGCAATAGACTGATCAGTAAAGGATGACTCACCCGAGAAGATTGAAACTACAGTGATATCTTATTCACACACATGCAGGTCATACGGAATTAAACCTGAAACCGTTTTGCCACTCAGTTATTTGCAAGTCGTATTGTTAAATGTTCCATATTCATAACGTAGCATAAGATGCCATCACCTGCTGTGATCGACGTGACCATGGGCGCAGATCCTGGTGGGGACAGCGGGACGCGTCCCCACCAACTTTTTCAGTGGTGGGGACATGATATACCGTGTCCCCACCAATTTGTCTTGACCAAACGCTGCATTTCAAATTCCCCTGTATTGAACTTTGAAGCAGTTTGATCCAGCATTGTGCAAATGACATGCAGCAGTTCTCATTTTATTATATTTATCCACAGTTGTTAAATATTGGACGGAAATCACATTTGCGGCAGTCCCCAGACCCATCGTATACAAAAGTCTACTTGGATCATTTTGTCCCCTGATTTTTTTCTGCAGACGCTCATGTATTTCCCCAAACTAAATTTCTAAGCCATTAGATCTCAAACTTAAGGAGGTTTGGGTTCATCATTGGGTCTGGGGAGTGTTATTTCCGGCGACCTGGGAGGTATATTTGCCACAAAATTGATTCTACGCTTCGGCATGGTCGCGCTCCGCTTAGATAGTATCAGAGAAAAGACACGCGTCCCACCATTATCCAAGACTGATCTGCGCCCATGGACGTTACGATAGAAATTGACCTGGTAGAAATTCCAGTAGAACCCAGTTAAAAAATCAACTAGGTTCTACTAGGGCCTACTATGTTTAACTGGTTTTTAACTGTGTTTAACTGGGTCTTACTGGGTTCCAACTGGACTATGCTGTGCATGAGCTAGGTTAACTGGGTTTACACAATGTTCAACTGGGTTTGTTCAAGCCCAACTGAATTTAAACTATGTTTGAACTGATCCAGTTGGGCTTCAACTAGGTTTCACTGGTTTTTGCACTAGCCCAACTGGGTTTGAACTATGTTGACTGGTGAACTTGCCCTGTTGGGGTTGAACTAGGTTTCACACTGGCCCAACTGGGTTTGGACTATGTTGACTGGTGAACTTGCCCTGTTGGGGTTGAACTAGGTTTCACACTGGCCCAACTGGGTTTGGACTATGTTGACTGGTAGACTTGCCCTGTTGGGGTTGAACTAGATTTCACACTGGCCCAACTGGGTTTGGACTATGTTGACTGCTTTATTTAAAGCGTAATTATCGAGAATATTATAATGTAAGTTCGTAAGCAGTAACCGTATCGTAATATATTGAAAATGCTAAATTAGCCAACTTATGAGGGGTGTAAAATAAATCTTTGTCATATTGATCACAGTTATGATTAAACGATTAAACTTTTGTACCGCAATGATTGAAAATATGAAATATTTACTATTTAATAAATTTGAAAAAATTACGTATACTTTGAACCATTGGTAGGCAAAATGCCTTCCTAGTGCAAAATGGTATGATCCGACTAAATTTGAACTTTGACATTTGTCTTGCGTTAGCGCTAAATTGATAAATTCCGAAACCGCAAACCACATACGCCAACAGAAGCTTCGCAGAATCGCATTTGTAACCGATTTTACGAACAATTTCAAATTATTACCGCGGCTAAGTTCCCTCCTTTGTGATCTTGCAGTATCTTTATATTATTGACACATACTTGTAACGTTATAATTGATTTTAAACGTGCTCTTTGTCATAAATATTTGAATTGAACAGAAACTTTATATATAGCGGCCTAGGACAATAGTATAGGCTAGGCCTAACACACCGGTTCCCTGCTAGGTATACTACATGGTACATTTACTAACGTTAGACATATCCTAACGTTATAGTTGTCTAGCTTATAGGGGCCTAACCTAGTTATACTCAAGTTAACACCTTTATTTAGCCGCGTGCTTTTAGGAAAGCTATCGTCAACTAGCAAACATAATGGCAATTTCTTAAAGTGTCACAAACAAAAGAGGCTCACAGATATTTCAAAATTTTCGCATTGCCTTGATTGTTCTTTCAAACATGAATTGTTCTATTGGCATAATAACATACTTTGAGAAAGTCATTAGTGAAGTATACAGCATACACGTATATGCTACAAATGTGAGGATGCCCTACACTGAACATTATGACCATTAAACTATCAATCTAATTTCAAGTGAGGCTTGATTTGTACAGTATAGATCTACTGTAAAAAAAATTAAAAACCTTTTATAGTGTGGTGTTATATTGTGTAGATAACACCAGTTGAGAATCCCAGTTCAAACTATTTAAAAATATAAGCAGTAAAACATAGTTCACCCAGTTTAACCCAGCAAAACATAGATGACCCAGTTGAACCCAGTAAAACATAGTTGACCCAGTAAAACATAGTTGAACCAGTTGGACCCAGTAAAACATAGTTGAACCAGTTGGACCCAGTAAAACATAGTTGGACCAGTTGGACCCAGTAAAACATAGTTGAACCACTTGACCCAGTTAAACATAGTTGAACCAGTTGGGTACCCCAGTTCACCCATTTCAACCTAGTTCAAATTTGTGCCAATTTCCATGTAGAAAATTCCAGTTCAATAGTTCAACTGGAATTTCCACCAGGGTTGGCGATGAAGTCGGTCGGCTAGATCTGCTCGTCCTACTTTTCTCAAGGGTTGATCCAATGCTGCTGTAGTCGCGTTAGGTCCTTCTTGTCTTTTCCAAGTTAGCAACGTTTGATAAATTCTTTCTTGGCTACTGGAGTCCTCATCTCGTCCAAGGTCATAAATGACCCCTTCTGTGATACCTAGTTTTCTGGCTAAATCCTTCCATTCTCCTGTGAGGCGCACAGCCAAATCCTACAAATGAAGAAGGTAACAGACTAAATTAATTTATAAATGAAAATGCAGATGACGAAAAAAATGACCTATTTCTAAAACTGAACCTGGACATGTTTTTATATGTATATGTATTAGCACGGAGCGGTTCGACACTCGGTATCTCCCTGAAGTTGGCATGTCCCATCACACGGCACATCGCACTGAAGACATAGCACACGTCACATCAAATTCGTCATATTGCACAATTCAAAGTAAATTTATTTACATTGCGGTACGCGTCATCTCACATAATCAATATTGTTTGAGAGAGTCACAGGAAATAGTGAACGAAAGTTATTTTGCGTAGACAAGTAGCTGTTATTTGTCTGTTAAACTCCTCCATTTACAGTTTCTCATTTAAATTGTTTTCATGGTTACTTTATCTAGCATTTACTTTGGCATCCATAAAAAGAAAAGAAAAATATTAACAAAGAACTTTAACCTGTAGTGCTTCTTCTTCGATCACTCCATTTCCCATGCAAGCTGCCATGCTGCTGCTATATAAACCTGTTAGAAAAATTCATTGAATTGCAATTGATTGACAAACATTTAGATACAATGAATAAATGGATAAACAAATGCAAAAGCAATGCATTGAGGACTCACTGAAGTACTAAGGTTCTTCTCTTTACAAATCGTATGCACAGGGTTTTAGAAGTTTGACCACAAATAACATTTAAGCGACAAAACTTATCACTGTTCGGATGAAATCAACTATATGAAAGCATTTAAATATAGGTCTACTTCTGATCCGGATGCCTGCAGCCGTAGAATCACGTAGAATACTTGAATGAACCGAGCCTAAGTTGAGGTTAGACTGGGATGCTACCGATGATGCATCACACGAACGGAGGGATTACATGAGATTGCACTGCTGACTTGCTTCAGCTTTTAAAGGATTTTGAATGGGCAACTCAACATGAAAGGATACCATCTTTTGGATCTTGATATCCTATGTCCGAGTCGGTAAGCTTAGGTTGTCCCTTATCAGTTTATTTACCTTCGTGACTCGCAGTCCATCAACTTTGGAGAGCTGCCAGTGGCGGAGCGTCCATACAGTCAGGGGGGCGGATGCCCCCCCCCCCCCCCCTGACGGACTCAAATGGACTGCTGGCGCCCTTTTCAGCTCTTTACCACGTTTTACTTATTCGCGATTATTGACTTTTTTTATTGCGCTCTCATCTACCTTTTGACATTTGTCACATTTTGTTGGTGTAATTTGGCGATGACACCTATCTATTCTTCGTTTATCTGCAAATTAGCCAGGCCAGGAAAGGGTCATTTCCGGCGATCTAGGGAGTATCTTAACTCAAAAAATTTCTGTACGCTACGCGCCAACCTGTGGTGGCGCTCCGCTTAGATAGTGTCGGTAGCGCCCCTACAGACCATTCTCGCCCCTCCTGAACAACACCTTTAGCTCCGCCACTGAGGGCTGCACATATTTTTCATACAGACTCTTCAACTTGTTCTCAGATAAGTGATCTGTTGTGACTGCAGTCACTAGTTTAACTATTTGGGCTTGGTCCTATTGTTGTACCCAAATTTAACGCTGCCACCATGTTATCATGTTTTTTTTTAAATTCTGCTAACTCATTATTTATCTTGTCAACAAATTCTTCCTCTGTAATCAAGCTTTTCTATGGCTGTTGGTCTAACTGAGGAATAGTGTCTGGGCCGTTGTGCTCAGAATACATATGTTTAACAGAGCCTGTTGTATTTGTGTCTAAGTCCACTTTTTGACACAACAACTGAGGTTGTGCTTGCATGGCGAGAAATGACCTGCTTCATGACTTGTGTATCAGATACAATCCATGAGAGCTCCTCTCCGCAGGTAGGGAACAAACTGAGTGATGATGCCTGTTGCTCATCTTCAACGTAATCTAACTCATCCTCTTCTATTAAAATATCATCCATAATCACTATAACCATTATTTCTTTTCACAAAAAAGCACAAATGATACTGATAACACGGCAAAATACCGCGTAGGTATTAAAATACCGCATGTTAACCTGCTAACTGGACACAAATACAACGAAAGTGTCGCAAAAATACCCTATGGATCCGTACATGCTGCCAACACTGCAGTGTTACTCGGTAATATACCGAGAATCAAAGTAATACTAGTTCAGATTTCCCGGCAAAATACCGGTCGTAGTCCCGCAAAATACGGTACACAGATAAATATGCTCAAAATCTAGCGTTTCTGAACTTTGCTCTCTGTACTTTAAGAGAAGTAGTTCTATGAAACGATCATCTCTCTCAAACACATTGGTAGTCTCCTACGACATGTGGAGAACAACTAAAGCATGGAGCATGCACATGCTCGTCACGGTGTCAGAACGTGAATTGAAGCAAGCCAACAGTGCAATCACATGTAAACAAGGGGGTAGGAGCCGGGGGCACTGGGGCACGTGCCCCCCCCCCCCAGTTTCCAAAATAGCAAATGTGCCCTACTGGCAAATAAAATGTGCCCCTTTGATAAAGAACTGTCTTTTGAATATCTTAAGCCCTTGATAATTTTAATATTTTATTTTAATTATTTATTTTTAGTCTGTACATGCTACTTTTAAAATGGGCATCCCATATCTTTTTGTAGCACTGTTAATAATAAACAATCTCAATAAATAGTATTGATAGCATACTATATATTAAGTAATATGGCCGGTGTGTATCGGTTTATAGCCTATAGCATAACGAGTGGTGGTTGTGGAATGAGAAAGTGCCCCTCTGATGTTGTCCCCCCCCCCCACTTTTTGGAAGCTTCCTAGTTCCTACCCCCTGCATGTAAACCCGAAGTGAAGTGTGATGAGGCGGTAGCAGCTAGTCGATTGAAGCAATTTGACGATGATAGCTAACCCGAAAGCGTCAACGTACCTGTACACTATTATGTTACACAGAGTCTCAGCGTCAGGCAATGAAGTGCCAAATTACTTGCCACATTGTAAGAAACTTATGAAATTAAAAAATAAAATAAATACACAGAAATGTGAGCGAAATGGAATCTTGACCATATTTTATCAAATAAAATTTGGTTCCACGAAACAGGTTGTTGCTGCTCGATGTGTTCTTAGGTCGTAATAACACTTTACAGTGCATATAGCATACTGCACAGTTATAACGACGACAAGGTGCTATGAAATTGACATTTCACTTCACAAAAAAAAGGATGATACCGGAGTTCTCATCGATCAGTATTATGGTTACCGCTAGACTTATGCTTAATCGGAGTCTGTCATTAGGCTTGGCATTTCACTGGTATACGTATAAAGGAAGCGTTCTAACTTACCACGCTACAGTAATTATAACTAGGCCTAGGCTATATCCAAAGGCTACAATAGGAACGTAGGATTATCCTCAAGCAGGGGTGGACTGGGTCTTAACACCGGCCCGGGCATTTTCACCTAGACTGGTCCATTATTCATTGATATGTTACTTACATAGTGATCGCCGTCCTTGGGAGGGGTCTAAGGGGAAGGACCCCCTCCCCATTTAGATTTTTTTGAAGTTAAGGAATGCCTAGATGCAAAATGGTGCTACATTTCTCAATTTTGTAGGTTACAATCATCCTTTAAAAAAAAAAAAGCAACACTTGATTTAAAACTGAGAAAAAAATGAAAACTTATACAAATATACACAAAAATATGTTTTAACTGGATTTTATTCAGTTTTTCAAGCACTTTGTGACAACATGCTTGGAAAAAAGAAAGAAAAAACCTAAATAAAATCCAGTAAAACATATACGTTCAATCACAAGAGCACATGTCATGTCTACGTGAGTAACAGCCTACGCAGTTCGCTGCCTCTGGCATTCACACCATCAAAGTTATTTTTGGTGTCAAGTTTGGCCAAGATTCTTTTTTCCACAGACATTGTCATTGTACTTCTCAATCGGATTTTGATTCTCTTCAAGGCAGTTGCCACTTGTGACACAGATAGCGTTAGCAGCAGCTTGTAGGCAAGCCCAATGCTCTTGTAAGCATCGGTGAAAAGGTTCAACTTGGGGAGCACCTTGTAGCAGCAGAGAGGACAGTCTTTACATGACTCACTTGATAAGCTCTCTCTGTCCTGTTCAGACTCACTGTCACTGTCCTCCTGCAATGTATAAGCATCTGCTACTGATTGTTTCAGTGTTGACCAACCACTGTTCTCCAAGGCTTCGCAGTTCTGTTCGTGGTTGTTCCGCAGTGACAGCATCATCAAATCTCAGCAAATATCTATGCAGCTCTTCCATAGCTCCCGATGGCAGTTGACCAAAGTTCCTTGGGTGAAGAAGTGTAAGATCAGCATAGAATGACGTGACGTCCCTCTCTACACTTCTCTCTCTACACGTCCCTCTCTACACGTTCCTCTCCAGTCTCCACATCCCTCTCTCCGCGTCCCTCCCTCCACGTATCTCCACTCCGCGTCTCTCCATCCGTGTCCCTCTCTTCATGTCCCTCCCTTCATGTCCATCTCTTGAGTCTCTTCATGTCACATTCTATACTAGGAAATCATGATTTTCTATAGGGTAGTACCCATACTTACACACACGTTTGTCGCCCTATTCAATTTGT
>KN884956.1:101771-120481 GCA_000934455.1 Apostichopus parvimensis | reverse complement strand
ATAGATATAATTTTACAACTGATATGTCCTACCCTCCATATGATAGCTGATTGCTTGGCTTATCACAGCACATTCAAATTTTATCACTGTGATTGTTAAGATTTTGAGCAAGAAAAGGGCCAAATTTCTCCCCGAACACATATGTGGGCTCTCGCTGTGGAATTTTCTTGTTTCCCCAGGAACTTCTGTAATCCTCTAGATTTTTAGACCATGAGTAGTCCATTTCGCCCTCTTCAACAACCAACCATGAAATCAGTGAAGATGACCAAGTCGCAATTAAGGACCATTTCTCCCTTAATTGGCTAAACGTTCAGGCGGATCAAAATACTAAATTTGTGGTAAGGTGCCTACAGGCTTGAAGGAATTTTTGATTCAGTTTTGTAGGTAAGTTATATGATGACGTAGATGTAGATGACGGTAGCACCCGACCCGAAGCTTAAATGTCAATAGCTCAACTGATTCCTTGCCAAATTGATACTCAAGGAATGTCTTGATGAGCTTCTGCTAGTTTTGTCAAAGATTATTAATTAGTCACTAAGCTCTGGTACCTTCCCAGCATCCTTAAAATCAGCCATGGTGACTCCTACTGTCACAAAATCGTATCTAGATACTGAAATACTTCAAAACTAACGTCCAATCTCTAATATAAAATTCCTTGGAAAACTGATCGAAAAGCTGCTTCTCCGTCTGCAACTTCAAGAATATATATGTGCTAACTCACTTCATGACTGCCTTCAATCTGCCTACCGAAATAATCATTCAACGAAACTGCCCTGTTACGCATGTATAATGATCTTCTCCTCGCCACTGACAACAACAAATAATCTCTTCTCGTCCTCCTCGACCTTAGTGCGGCCGGTGTATGGGTTTGAAGGCATTACTCTTAGCTGGATACAATATTATTTTACAAGCCGCTGTTATACCATTAACGATCAACAATCTCCATCCGGCTCTCTTGAATATGGAGTTCCACAAGGATCAGGGCTCGGACCACCTGTTTTCACGTTATACCTACCCCATTGAAAACATATCACATCTCACGGTCTGCAAGGGATGAATTATGCAGACGATACACAAGTTTATGTGTCAATGAATATTGATGAAAAGGATCAGACTATTGAAATACTTGAATCATGCATAAACGTAATACAAACTTGGTGTGTAAACAACACTAATTCTTAACGACAACAAAACCAAATTGATGCATCCACTTCCATTTTTGATAAGGAAGCGTGTTCATTTTGGTATAAACGAATAGCCCTATACATACACTTATCAGGAATAATAACGTAAATTCATTTCGGATTGAAATATAAAATAAAAAACAATTGTTTTATTTAACAGCAAACATACAGACTCTGTTGGCTTAATTGTATCAAAATGTAACATTTCTAGCAGTTTGTATTACAGAACCTACATGGAGTCCTTTCAATTAGTTTCATGAAGACATAGCAAATTAAAGCGTACGGTATATCAAACAAAACGTATCTAAAACGTACTTAAAACGTACACTTCCATTAGGTTTAGTAAAGTGTTTGCACCTTCGTTAATATTGGTTTAAAATTTATGAAGTACTAAAAATGGCACTAACTTCCAAAAGTAAACCTATATAAGTGTAAATAAGTCAAGCTTAAGTGTAAATAAGTAAAACTTACTTCGACCGTTGGACTTTATATAAAGGTACGAATTACCTGGGCCTCGAGTTGTAGAGCATTAAATAATATAGCACAAAAACCTTTCTACTTTGTAAACATTTCGAAACCTTTTATCATTTATTCGAATATTTACTATGTCTGTCTTATTATGGCAAGCTGTAACAAAGATAAAGCTGACCTATAAAGCTTGTTTATAGGATAATAATATTACCTTAATTGTGGTACATTTCTTTTGCTGGTGTACATGTTGTCATTTAAAAAAAGTTTGTTACATTAACAACTTGACCATTCAAATCAATTTTAACAAACGTACTAGTATTCCTATAGTAGTACACCTATCCAGTATTCTTTTACCGCCATTTTCTCCTTAAAATCCGCAAAAGTTTGGTGGAACAGAGTGATTTTATATTAGGGTGTTATAAGCAACAGTTTTATCAAGAAATTATGTTTCCCCCAGAGGTGGACTGAGGAACTCAAAACTTAAGGGATTTTTGCCTTATTCCCCACGACACTATACTAACAAAGTGACATTTAAAAAAAAAATTGTTTGGTACATTACCAGAAACCTACCTTTGAATTATGAACAGCTAAAAATAAAGTCCAAACGTAATCTATTTCACCTTTTTTATTATTTGCTTTGACTATCTTATATACATCTCCTCCCCCACCCAAAATATCTCGTTCAACTTTCCCACCCCTCCTTTTCTTCTACACCATCCCTGATCACAGACGCCTGATATTGTCCACTACACTAGTAGACAGTTATGTAGTGATTGAACAGCAACAGTAGTAACCCCCCCCCCCCTAACCCAAAGAAAATGAGGTGATGCCCTCCCTCCCGTTCCTAATAGCTGCCATTAAATATATATTAACTTATATGTATAAATAAAAACGTTCATATATTTGTGGAATCGTGACTCACAAACTGGAGACAAGAGATCAAAACACACCTTCAGTGTTACATGGTTCATGAATTTGATCAGGGGAATGAAGAGAAGGAGGGGTTGAAGATACAAGACACAGGATTTCGACGATGTTGAGGGGGGGTGGGGGATAATTACAAACTTTTCTCCGACTAAGTCATGGGCTATACTATTGTAGGAGATCAAGAGACGAAAGAGTATTTTTATTAAGGAGGGGACTGCATTGGGGTCATTGAAGCCGACTCCTATGTAGGAGGATTTGGATCCTCCCCCATGAAGAAATGGTAGATTCTTTGTCACATTTGGACTGTAAATTAGTTCTATATAAGTAACCCTAAGTACAAGGTTTGCTAATAAATCATTTGTGTGAGGATGAAAGGGGAGGGGAAGGGAGACCCAGTGGCGGAGATTTCTTGTCAGAAGTGGGGGGGTGGGGGGTTGCAGGCCATTGATGAAATAAAAAGTCATAACTGCTGGCTCACTATCTAAGTGGAGCACCACCATTAGTTGGCGCGAAGTGCACAAGAATTTTTTGGCAAATATTGCCTCCCAGATTGCAGTAAATGGCATTGCCCAGGCCTGGAAAAGCTGCATTTAACCATTTCATATTTTGAAAATTGAAATCTCATGTTCTGTCACTGATGTGTTACTATAATGAAAAGCAAGATTTTTCGTTTTTCATGTTGTATTCTCAACTTGTAAATAAACGGTCACCATGGATTATATAGCCTATTGGCCGTATCCAATCAACTTTTTCTGAATCGCATGCGCTCTACCAGTGCAACATATAGGATACAGTAAAATTCATTTCAATGCAGTTTTCCCGCGTGGGTGCAAAATATTCTGGAGTACCGTATGTTGTTTTATTAGCTGTCCTTGATACTCACAGTCAGTTACAGCATAATAGTTCTACACTAACCAAATCACAGGTTTACACACAGGAACAAAGTCTCAAACCTTATTTACATTTGAGTTCAGGTGAGTTTTCACATGATTCAAGTGAAGTTTCCAAACATATTCTTTCTTGTTTGCGACCTTCCTGTAAATTCCCGAGCTAGTTGGATAATGTCCACTGCATCCAGCTTTTTCTTGTGCACGTTACATACGGCCACATGGTTGAGTCTCCTCTGGGTCATCGTGTTGCGCAACCAGGTTTTCAGACGCCGGAGAGCGGAGAAACTGCGCTCACATTCGCATGAGGTAACGGGACAGACCAATAAAAGACGGAGGAGCGTCAGCACATGGGGGAACAGAGCCCTTACTTCTGTTGACATTCCACGAAAAGCCAGCCTGGCTTCATGTATGGATGTGGCATTTGTTGTCTGTAGAAACATATCCAGCTGCGTCTTGAATGCTGTTGGGCTTAGATCTGACAGCTCTGGGTATTTCTTTACGATCACTTCGTCAACGTTTCCTATGAATAAGAAAACAAACAGTCTAAACAGTACTATCTGGAATAATTTTCTGACATAAATGGGCATATGTTATCTACCAGGTAAGTTTACATTCACAATTCCAAAGAGGAAACGCACCTGTTGTAAGAATTTTTGCAGATCATTGTAATCTGAAAGGCCAGCATTGGACGAAATATCGAACCTCTCCTGAAGATTGCCAAACATCCCATCAAGAAGCTTATAATACTGTATCCTGTAGTATTCCTCAGCAGTTGTGGGTTGGTAGCCTGCAGCTGGCCCTGTAATCCGCTTTGGTGGTTGCCTCCGTCTTGGTATCTGAAGCGGGTCTAGGTCGTACTTGTCTGCTGCTAGACTCGTCTCTCTAAAGATTTCGTGAAATGCCTTAGCATTACGGAGCTCTTCGAGCTGTGCAGTGGTCTTAGCAACAGAATCCAGCATTCCTGATTTCCGAAAATGC
The DNA here is from genome assembly GCA_000934455.1 of Apostichopus parvimensis. Lineage (NCBI taxonomy): Eukaryota > Metazoa > Echinodermata > Holothuroidea > Aspidochirotida > Stichopodidae > Apostichopus > Apostichopus parvimensis. The sequence goes on along the minus strand of KN884956.1, from coordinate 116,031 downwards.
AAAAAAAGTAAAGGAGTTTGAGTAACTAAAATTGGTCAATTTAACTGCATTGCCCATGAACATGTTTAGCTGTTACCAACATATTCATTTTACATGTCCCTGCCATTCAATGTTATTTTTGAATGCTATTAATAACGACCTAAACTGTCACCTGAAATGTTAGCAGACTTCGACTGAAGTCCACGGTTGAGTGTTTCCAGTGATGCTAGTGGTTTGTTTGCCACTTTCAAAGCAAGGACAACCTCTGCTTTCTGAAATCTATCAAGGAGGCCGTTTGCTTTGGCAGAGGTATCGGATATCCCGTGGGACATTTCTTCCAGGCTGGCCAGAATTGCTTCATAGTTTTGAATAACAGCGTCAACTGCAGCTTGACGACAGAGCCACCGAGTTGGGCATAATGGTCTGATATTGGCTGAGCTGGTACCTCCCAACCCTTCAATATCTGCGATGTCCTTGAATATGCCCTAAAAGATAAGTACAAAGAATACAGATCGAGGGCACTGTCTTTGGTACAACTGCTAAATGCATTGGTGAAGTTAATTTTCACTGAAGATTCAGATTTTCTGTCACTGTCCCTGTAATAGACCATCGGATCTCCAGCTTAAAGGGAAATTTAGGGATTCTCAGTGACTTGAATAGTATCTTCGCTATAACAAGGATGATGGGTCATTCTCAAAATGCTCAGAACAATGATTAGCGAAACCTTCCGAAGATGATGATAACGTCATAGCCACGTGGTTTTCTTTCACTTTGAATGAACACTGCATGGGGTCCTGCATAGTGGAGTACTGAAGCAATGATGATCTAGGCAAGCCTAAGGACGGCCACAGCTCCTAGATTCCTAAGTAAGGTCATAGCATAATGTTGGCATTAGTAAAGATCCACAAATTCTTAAAACTATAACTTTGAAATTGAATTTGACTGTGTCATTCTCCTGTGTTACTCTCTATTCTTTATAATTGAGAGAATGATATCATGCATATTCATAATGATAACAAATTTGACATACCTTGTATTTGCCTGATCTCCTGTAGAGAACACCAAGTTCATGGACCCACTGTAGGGCATCACGCACCAGAGAACACTCTGTAACAGCATCCTTCATGACTAAGTTGGAGACATGTGAGCTGCAGTGAAAGTACATCGCTAGTGGCTGCTTCTCTTTTATCTTAGCTTGGCACCCTCTGTACTTGCCGCTCATGTTTGATGCTCCATCATAAGTTTGTGCACTTAAATTCTCGACTGAAAGGCCAAGACGAGCGATTACATCCAGTATCATAATGGAGATAGCCTCACCGGTGGAAGATGCCATTTCAAACAAACCTATGACATCTTCTCTGACATTAAGCTCATCATCAACGGATCTGAAACAAATCGACTCTTGTTCAGTTCCATTAATGTCCTGCGTACCATCCACCATTACCGCGAATACCACATGACCACGTATTTCCTTAACAATATCACGGATAATGCTGTGGCTTAGCATCTGCATAATCTCTTCCTGGGCTTGATGGGAGGTGAAGTTAGTATCACGGGAAAGGTATGGACCCAAGTGCGGATCATCCTCACTTCGCAACTTGAGAAGTTGACAAAAATTTCCCTCTTCCTCGTCATGTCCTCGAAATGCCATGCCTTGGCGTACAAGGTATCTTACTGAAGTAAATACCCTAACAAGTTTTCTTTTGTTGATTTTTGCTGTTTTGCAGAATGAGAGTCTATTGGTGCTCTCACAGTTTTGGCCTCCTGTGCTTTCAACTGGCTGAGTGCAAAATTGTGTGTAGATGACAATTGGTGTTGCTCAAATCGGCCCAGTGCCTTCTTGCCACGCCCCATTACTTTTTTCCAAGTTTTGAATCCAGTAGTAATGAACGCAAGATCTTTCACTCTTGCAATATCCAGCAAACCTTTCTGATATGCGTCAAGGCAGGAAAAACACAGCACACCTTCTTTTTCATGGTCGTAGTGTAGCCATGAGTACATGCTAAACCATTTAGCTTGAAAATGGAACTGCTGATGTTTTGCAACTTTTGGTGGGATACAGGATGTATCTTCTGGGTGGTATGGAGAATCAGGCAGATTTCGTCTCCTATGATTTTCGGTCATGACATCTATCGGAGGTGTGTCACCAGAAGGCTCCATGTGTTGACTGCTTGCCTTTGCATTGGTAGATTCCTCAGTGGCAAATTCCTCATCGCTGCTAATAGTTTGTTCAACATGGTGTATAGCAGTAGAACCACCCGACGCGTTGTTGTTATTGCTCCTGTTGGGGTGTTCAGGGGGAGCAGGTGTTACAACAGATCGTGTTTCTCCTGGTTCCTTTTGATTTGGCTTGAACCAATTTGTTATCTTGTTCTCTGTTTGTTTCTTGGGAATCTTGGAGGACCGTCGATCTGCCATGATGCCTAGGTATACATAGTAGAAAGGTATAAATACCGTAAGTAGCTTTTCTCACAAACCTTCAGAATCAACTTTAAAAATTTGGTCTGGAATTTTATGCATACCGGTATGTTAACCCTTTACCCTTCCCTGCATGTCCAGGCAGAGCTCAAAACTGCCAGTAGGGATGGGATTTACTGAGCTCTGTGAGCTGGGACTAGATGTGCCTGACTGTGTACGCTTGCGAGTTGCGAGGTTGCGAGGTTGCTGTTGGCAACACCCACGTCTGTGTGCAGAATATGCCTCTGTCCCATGTATAGAGCGGGAACACTAGTGTTTAGAATTTGAACACCAATGTTCTAATTCTAAACACTTGGTGTTTTGAGCACTAGACGTGTTAGGCGCTTAAGTAGGCCTACAGTAGGCCTAAGTGCTAAAATAGGCGTCCGGAGTTAGATGGAACAAGATTTGTTGAAATAGGCGCCTGAGCGTTCAAAACTTTAGGGAGAAAAGTGTTCAGAATCTTAACACAAGTGTTCAAAATTATTTGAACACCAGATTGCGTGTGTTACATTTTTGTGTCAAAAGACTGAATTCGCAGTGTACAGAAACCGAATGGGTCATTAATTTTCTACACACTGCGTTTTTATAGAGTAGGCCTACCGAAGTGTGACGTCAGTTATGCATGACTATCGTGCCGTGCTGTCTAAACAAACTTAAAACAAATTAAACTTAAACCAATTAACAAACATAAACCGTAACGCTATAAACTTTTGAATCGATCATGTTTTGATCATTCTTTTCTTTATTTTTGTTGGAATTTCACTCTTTATGACCCACGAACAAGTCTGACCATGATTATAGGCCAACATACTTGCATTTGTAGAGAGTTTCCTTTCGTAAGTATGACTCACTGACGATTAAAAACAGTAATTATTTACGTTCACTTTATACGTAAACTGTCAACAAGTTACAGTTGCGCGAAATTGTGTGGGCCGGTGGCCATAGCAAGTTAGCAACGGGCAGTTATTTCAATCTACAGTCATCACATACTCCAAACTTTGCCAAAATAGTCCTAACTCCTAAGGTAGTCCCCTACAACACAACCAATGTAATTATCAATTCATGCCTAAAAACAATAAGAGTACATTTTTACCAAACGGTGCTGTGTAAGACGTAAGGCACGTGCGGCGAAATCGACCTCGCATTAATAGTGCCAAAGCGCGCTAGCCTAGCGACAGATTTCGACACTCATATTGCCTTCGTACATGTACTTAGAAACACCTCGTTGAAGTTGGCAAGTGTATACAGTTCCAAAGCTATTCAACAGCAACAAAACGTTATTTTGTGTATGTCTGTTGTGGGGTGAAGAAAGCGCTATGAGCTACAATTTCCAATGCGCAAGGTGGGGGAAAGGGGCTAGAAATAATGTGTGGGTCAATTCTAACTCGGTTTTCGGTCGTTAACTGTTGATGTACCAGGTAAAAGGTTAAAATGACTTAACAATTTCAAATTTAATAATTTGATTTATTATGCCATTTGGAGCACATGACATAGGCTATAACAGAACATTACTGGCAAAAACTAGGGGGGTTGATTGTGTGGGCCAACCCCCCCCCCTCTTCAAAAAGTGGGGGGGTTAAAAAAACCAACCCCCCTGTTTCTCCGCCCATGAGTCCCCTAGTAATATAGTGGTCCAATTCTTACCCAGCTGAATGCAAAAATCTCTCTACTGAATCAATTCCACCGACTGACGATCGGAGGTGGGGTGGCACACGGACCCCTTTGCGCACGACACTGACCCACAACGAACGATCTTCCACCAAGTGACCAATTTACCCTCATTCGATTACTCTGGCACCGAAAATGGCGGTTTGCCTTCAGTTCAGAGCTTAGAAACTTACTGTATCTTAGTAACCATCGTAGAAGAGAATTACCACATGTATCAAATACACGAAATCTCTCAATGGGTTCAAAATGGCGGCGATTTGTGAGACGTCGCATCTCTCTCTATCTACGCACCTGGGTCCTAACAGAGCCGTTTCTCTATTAACTGCTCTGTGTCCTAGCAAAGCCGTTTTTCTAAATATGGCTCTGGGTCCTAATGCGCGTGATCGATACTGCTTAAAGATCTCCAAGACTTTTTAATGGGCTGTAACATATCTCAATCTATTCGCTAGTTATGAAAATATGTTCGATACTTTCAAAACTAAACCGTTATACCACTAGAAAATTGTAAATACAACTAGGTATTTGAGGTGTACGTCCAGTTTATGCCATGTCTGGTTTTACTGACGCTCAAAACTTACTCGTTTTTTTTTTAAATACGTCAATGAAACTTTCTGATTGGTTGATAACCAGACATGTGTTATTTTGTCCAACAAACGCGTGCAACATTTAGTTGTGCGACATTTAGTTGGTACAATATAGTATCTACGTGTGGTAAAACCATATGTTAGCTCGAATATGTCACACTATGTGTAAAGGGAATATTCATGTATAGTTTTCCTAGACATTTCCGTCTGCCTGATTTCTCAAAGGAATTCTCAGTGATTTCAGAGACAGCAACATGTCAAGTTTTCGCGGAACTAGATAGAACCGATATGAAAACGCCCCTCGTTGATTTAGGGTGTGTCTTATGATTTATATTAGGGATAAACTTAGTACGCAGCATTTACTGTGCGGCAAAATATAATCAAACTCATGAATATTAATAAGCTTACCAAATGCATACTGTAATACTAATGTTTAGTGGTAACTGTGCAAAAGTAAAAATGCGATTGTGTACTCATTGTATGTTTGCATTTGAAGGCAAGTTTCGTTTAGGAATTGACAGGACGTTTAAATCAAGTAGGAGCTTTGCTACGAACAGATCGAGATAAGGCTTACCGCAGAGTAGACGTGTATAGGCAGACCAAGATACAGAGGTGAATTCATATTCCAGAACAAAACCATCGCTTGGGTAAGTCGTGACATTGAAGTTACATTTTACCAGGCAGTCTTTACCAATTCCCTGTTGTAAGAGTAGCGCAGACAGGGAAAAATTTGTTTTAACGTTCAAAGAGGGGACAAAAGAATGGTATATAAGTACGAAAGACCACACTGAAGTTTGTTAGTGAATGTCTCACATAGAACATTTGTACGGAATGATAACAAACATTTTTATTGCAAAGACTTTTAAATACGATAATGCAACGCAAAAAGTTTTCCGTGATAAGTCATCTTGATAATAGAAAACTATAACAGAAATTCATTCATTCAAGTGGTTTTGATGTTGGCCAATATGCAGGTAGATGTAAAAATTATGGACATAGAATTTAAACGAAATTCTCGTTTCGTTTCAACCTTGCACCGGTATTCAATTCAATTCAAGAGATGTTTATAAATATATAGAAAGAAGGAACTCAAAAGAGGCTCAGATTAGCTTGTTAGCATGAATCTTTCCTTCCAAAAGAATCACAGGAGTAAACAGAAAGATGGTGAAAAATGAGAAACAATAGCACTAAGAAAAGAGAGAAAAATAGGACTGCGTCCTGAAACTAAAATAATGTCAAAATGATCACTTGCTGCAGGAGGCAGCTCATTAGTTTATCCAATTACATGGAAGGGGTCTGAGCATGTTGAAATACAACTGAAACATCATTAACAACAATAATTATTATAGTTAAAGTACAAGTGAAAAGGGAAGGCATCATGTAATTGTCAGATGGTTATTAATAAACAACATAGCTTAAGGTTAATACTAGAGCTTTAATGCCACTGGCGTAGTAAGGTATATTTGTCAGGGGGGCTGATGCATGGTGGATTGTGATCGCCGTCCTGAGTGAGGGTTTTTTTTTTTTTAAATTCCAAAGAGGAGGGGGTCACCCCCTCCCCCTTTGGAAAATTTTTGAACAATTAGAGGCCATCAGATGCTGTTTAGTGCCACAAATGTCTGAATTTGTAATAAAATGTTCTCATATTTCCTGATTTACCGTACTTTACTCATCTTGCGTGCAGTTGCCAGGCGTGTACGTGCTATACGTGATATGCATGAACTACGGAGTAGCGGCGATGGTGTATGTACTATGTCAGTATGTATGCCTGACCTACCGTACATGAACAAAACAAACGGAGTTCTGTACACACTGTAGTGTATAAGCTAGCACAACCTAAACATGCAGCACATTGGTCTGGGCGAGGTTCGATCCTGACTTATTTTGAGGGTATGCTCAAACGCTAGCGAATTTCCGGCGGAGATAGTGATTCCCAATAATCGCAGTACTAAACAGTCTGAACAATGGTGAAAGACTACGTTCTGAATTTCTGAAAATAGTTCAAAAATGAAAGGGGTTTTTACCCTCGACGACTGGGGGCGGAAGCATACTTCCGCACCCCCATGTTTTCAGGTGGGGGCTGTCGCCCCCAGCCCCCCCCCCGCTACCTACGCCCTTGTTTAAGGAAAATAGAGTTCGGTTTGTAATTTTTCCAAACATTACTCAAAATAAGATTTCACTTAGTCACAAGAAGGCACTCGTCTAGATTGTTCCACTTGTCATCACTTCTTAATTTGGGAAACCTAACACAGTTAAAATACTATTTTTCAGAAGTTGGGTAGTCATGCTAATGAGCGATTTGGTGTAAATAACCAACATCAAACACTTGATCAAAATCAACTCAAAAAAGTGCTCTAATGTACTAAATGTTAACAGGAAGATAATTTTAGGGTTTGGGCCCGACTACGAATGCTTTGTTATTAGTTAGAGAGCACTTGACGGTAAAAGCATTGTCAGAGCGAGTTACACATTATGGATATGTAACGTCACAAAATTGGAAAATATACTGAGTTGAAACATTGCAACCAACTAAACCATGGGTCTTACAACTTTCTGGCCACACGTTTTCACAAGCAGATCAGAATTTTTACAATCTGCCAAAGGAGATTACGGAGATGAAACCGATTTTTATCAAAATGAAAGGAATGAATAAAATTTGAATCCTATTTTTGAACAGCAAAGTGCTACGCGAAATAACTAAACCATGGTGATACAATAAGTGTTTTATAAAGAAAGAGCAGAAAGTTGCAAGGAAGAACAGCCTGTCACGCAAACGAGTATAAATGGGATGCGATCATTCTCAAGTAAGGAATAATTACCATTAAGAACTTAGCAACATGAAGGAATCGGTAAACCACTTTAAGTTGTAAACTTATATTGGCGATAATTTATACTAATATAATAGTAAAGCTAACACCCGATCAAAAGTTTTATAAACCTTCTCTTCACATTTTGCTCAACTTTTGGCCTTAAACATTTTAGAAAGCTTTATGGATTCAGTTCAGAAATGGTGTTACGTATTACATTTGTGGATTGTAAGTTTGACTATAAAGACAAATTACATTTCCAATAGCACTCTCTTTTTTCAAGCACGGCTTGTAAATGATGTAAATATTATAGCATGAACAAATAGCAGGACAAGAGTTATACGGAATAATTGCGCTGACCTCGCATGTCCATTTCAACTTTTCATGTTTACTGCATATATACAATATCTATGTCATCATCTCCCATCGACATTCTAGAAAGGAATAATTTCTCTATAGTATTATATAAAAATAAATGAACGAAAATGTAACATGATGATTATTACATACTCGTATGTCATTTCTCTTTCATTTCAAATGGGCTTCTTAAAGCAGCATTTTGCGTCCTTTTCTATGATATTTCTCAACCTCACTGACTCCACTATGCCATAACGACATACATAACTAGCTTATCTATTTAAATTTTACTTCAAATGGTGGCATAAAAGTCGAAAAATTTGCAACTTTCAACTTTGTTTTTCTCCAAGATATTTTCCGTTGGGATCCCAATTAACCTCTCCCATAATATGAATATTTAAACACTACGAACGTCATTGACCAATACGTAATACAACACCAAGCTTGATTTGTGTACAGTCTATATCGCAGTTGTACCAGGGAGTTCCATAACAACACCCTGCAGGTTGTACCAACGCAAAGTCTTGAATCTATTTTTAGCAACGGCTCATAACTAAACCTGCATCTCTGATTGGTTGAATTCAAACTAGTGGGTTTGGGGTACTGTATGCGATTAATTTTAAATGTGGAATTTTGTCGTGGATACTTTTCTTATTCTCTGCAATTATCCTTAATTACTCGCCAATTAAACGATTTTGGCAGGGAAAAACTTGGCTGATATCTTAGTTTGCTGTTTTGTGATTGATATATGTAAAAAACTCGATGGACATGTCAAAAAAGTAGAAAACGGCGACCAAACGCAAAATGCTGCTTTAAAATGATGTTCTTCTGGTGGTCATTCATTGTGAAAGTAGCCATCTGATGTAAACCCAATGAGTTCTGACCTTAAACAGTACTATCAAATTAAGCAAGCTGCTCAAAACATCCAATCATCGGTGTGAGTTCCCCTATGTAGGCCTTACGAGGCGGTGGCGGAGGGTGGCATGGACAGACTGTGCATAGTTTGGGCATCGTCGGGACAAAATGTTAAATTCAATTTTAAATATTAAAAATATATTCAGAAGGTTTCAATTCACGGTCGCTTCCCAGAATTATCTTCGATTCTTGCCGGAAATGTTCTAGATTCTCATCCGAATCATTCCCGGTTCTTGCCTTAATCGTTTCCGATTCAAGCCAGAATCGTTCCTGATTCTTGTCCAAATCGTTCCCGATTCTTGCCATGCAGAATCGTCAACGACTCTTGCCTGAATATTTCGACACATTATGAAAACGTCGCGAGAAAGGTTGCCAGCATTCTTTATATCCCATCATTCCGGCAGCCTCGGGAAACTTACTTTTTGACTGCAATATTTTCTTCAAACAGCATTGTTTTAAGGCCTTCTTGACTGCCCACCTTATAAAATACTTGTAACGAATACTGCTTTCTATATTACTAAGTTAATATTGATGGCGCTATCCACTAACCAGAATGTGCGACCTGTGGAAAATTCCGTGACGGGTTTCCCGCAGGATAGCCTGGCCGCGGAACCACGTTGCTTAAGGCACAATACGATCAACCGTCAAGGGGAACAGACGTACTATTACCAACCAGTATACACCATTAGTCCTACGCAGCAAGAGATAAAAGAGTGAGTTTGGTAAAAGTTAAGTACCTAGGCTAGTAATTAATAATCCCCTATACTGCCAATTAGGGAGGGACATATCGGGAGGGCTCGCCTTTGTTTTCTTGGTCGGTAGCAGCTTATCTGATCATTTCTTTATTGGCCGTACCTGTGGTACTAGTAACGGTCGTTACTCACTAATGCCCCGAACCGTATCCGGCTAGTAGTATAATCCCCGTAGGAGTAGGAAAACCAGATACCACCGCGAGGAGGGTGGTAATCATTTCAACCAGTTTTCTAGGCACCGAGGCTGGGGTCTTTTTTACAAAAAGCAGACGGGTCTGATAGTACACAACTTTTACTTATTAACAACCGGGCGGAGTTCGAAGGAACTGCCTATGCTTAGTATCCAGTACAGTCACACCCCTCCCTTGCATCTGTACGAGTTTACATAATTAATATCAGACTAGGGTAATACGGCCAGCTAGGACTTCAATGTAACACAACTGAATATCAGCACGCTGGGGTCACTCTATTGAAGTTGAGCAGACTGAAGGACAGCCTATAAACGTTCAGCTCACCGAGGTTCAGCCGACTGAGTTTCAACCAACTGTGGTTCAGCGTACTGAGGTTCAGCCGACTTAGTTCAGCCAACTGAGGTTCAGCGTACTGAGGGACAGCCGACTGAGGTTCAGCCGACTGAGGTTCAACCAACTGAGGTTCAGCGTACTGAGGGACAGCCGACTGAAGTTCAGCCAACTGAGGTTCAGCGTACTGAGGGACAGCCAACTGAAGTTCTGCCGACGGAGTGTCAGCCTACTGAAGTTCTACCGACTGAGGGTCAGCACACTGAGGTTCTGTCGTCTGAGGGTCAGCCTACTGAGATTCTTCGGACTGGGCTCAGCGCACGGAATATCAGCCGACTTACGATGAACAGTACATTATGATACACTTTATTGCTTTGTAGATTCTTATATTCCTAAGTTGCGTTCAAATAAAAGTGAGATTAACAGGATCATCTTTTGTTTCTATACTTTCTAGCCTTTTGTCTTTTCCCTAGAAGGAGAGTTCACATGCCCATTTCCTGTCACAAGCAAATTAACCTATCCCTTAGGACTCAACGTGGGCCGACGTTACAAGTACATTATGATACACTTTATTGCTTTGTAGGTTCTTATATTCCTAAGTTGCGTCTAATAAAAGTAAGATTAACTGGATCATCTTTTGTTTCTGTACTTTCTAGCCTTTTGTCTTTTCCCTAGTAGGAGAGTTCACATGTCCATTTCCTGTCACAAGCAAATTAACCTATCCCTTAGGACTCAACGTGGGCCGACGTTACATACTGATAGCCAGTCTCTATCTCCCCTACCATTTATGACAGCAGTCATACAGAGGTGGGCCTATTAGTAATTATAATATTTTCTCGGAAATTTTATTTCCGAATGAGGAACACCCTTACAAGTAGTGGCGCACTAAGCGGGGTACATGTAATGTATATCAGTTTAGATAATTAAACATTCGAAATTGAAAATTTGTTAACGCTTTGTATCAGTAGCATCGAATTCTATAGACAATGAAAACCAAACTTTCTTTTTTAAAGAATGAATTAAGTCCACATTTCATGATTTCAATATTCTCATATTAGGCTAAATTAAAAATGGTATACAGTTAGGGAGAAAGAACACCTTTAATAATTTTTGTCTGACTTCAATTCCCTGAATGTTTCAGTACTAAGCTTTTAGGTAATGCTATATCTTGAGGGTTACCTATATAAAACATATATATATGATTATGGACGTTTTGTAATTTTCGGGAATATGGATAGTACCCAGGAGAATAAATCCGCTCTTTTTGAAGAGAGGGGTCTAGATCAATTTCGATACTAGCTTGAAAAATGTAGAAAGTGTCACTTTGTTTCTTATTAACACGTGTACACCTTTATTGGTTAGGAGTACATCGGGTGGGTTAAAGTCGTTGAAAGCTGCAGCATAATACAAATCAGAAAGAGGAGTTATTCTAAAAACTTCTCTGGAGATTGGAGAGCCTCTCAAAACCCTAATGGGGATTCAGGGGGCAAACTCCAGGAAGTATTTAACAAGAATTATTTGGTCATTCATAAAGAGGTTAAGCACAAACATTATATGTGCGACTGAGTATAGCTCAATTTTTTGTGGCATGTATATCAATGAATTTTGAGAAATTCCGTGTTTTCTCGTTGCGACTTTAAAGAGGTTATGAAATGAAAAATTTTCTTGACTTAGAATGGTTTATCTACATTACTACAACACCATCCATGCACAACTTTCCGTAAATACGGCTTCAAACGCCAGAAATTCGCTGTCAAAGTATTCCCCCAGAGACCTCTCGAGCTGCCACTCGTAAAAAAAAGCAAAGGTGCCCACCGCAGTTCATCTGACGTCATCAAAGGAACCATTTTAGACAAAGCCGACTCCCCGCTGTTTACCGATACGGCGATACACAGTTTACTACATGTAACAACAACACTCTTCTCATCAATTGAAAATGTCTTCTCCCGAATCTTCCGATTCCGAGGAAATCTCTCAGGACATTCGTAAGCTTTGACGAAAATGATTTTCTTGAGGAAGAAGAGGAGGAAATAGTTTTCGAGGTTGATGAAGAAAATATCGGTGTTTTTCCCTATCAATTGAGCCCCTTGCAGAAGAATTGTAAAACGATCCCGGTGGCCGAGACGCGTCGCTGCCGATCGAAGTCCCCGAGCAGAACAGTTGGACGACCCTGAACCGAAACTGGTCGGTTGAGCATAAACAAAACCACCGTTATTAAGACCATCATATGATTTAAATTATCTCGAATGTCGATGATCCTGCTACTTAACTTCGTAGCGAAGCTTCTAGAATTTTGTGTCTTACAGTGCAAGGAAATGTGACATTCTGTTCATTGCAACCCTATAGTACTAGTAGTGGTAACATGGGGTCTAGACCTAACTAATAGACGTTGTATAACAGGCTAGCCCGTGTAATTGTATCATCCAACTGTTACGTAAAATCACAACACAACGCCAGTTTTACCACAAAAGAAAACTTGCAGATTTAGTATTGATTGTTCTAAAACCAACTGGCTTTAAAATTTATGCGAAATATTAGATAACCATAAAAAAAAATCGTCATTTGCTGTATCAAGGAGGCCTAGGCTATGGTCATAACAAGTAATTTGGCAACAGTATAGGCCTACAGGCACTCGTAACGTTGTGTATGTGTAGTGTTTTGAGCGAGTCGTGTTCAAATTCTTCGATTTCTGTCATCTTTTGGAAAAGCTTGCAGTAGAAATCCGTCTTTACTTGTGGTGGAGCAACCTGATACCACATATCGGCTCGGCATTTTTAACATTTACGAGATAAATTTACGTAAAAACAAACTCCAAACACCAAATCTCAATTACTACGGAGCACTGCAACAGTGTAATGGTGTGTGTTCTCAGACGTTTAAGAATGTAAACATAGCGTCTCGGAAGTGAGCTGAGTTCCTCGACTGACGTCACGCCGCGTTACCGTAAATTCAAAAATTTTTAGAAAGTTTTTATTACCCTCGAATTTTTGATCGTTTATTCCTCGAGATGCAAGCTTCGTTTGACACAAATTGGGTATCATTGGAAAGCTACGAGTGTACAGAATACGATGATAAAGAATTTTTTTTTCATTTCATAACCTCTTTAAAGGAAATCAACAGTCTGAAATAGAAATTAGAGAGAGCGGAGCAATCGGAAGCTTTAGAATTTTGCTTACCTGATATTACCCAAACTTGGGAAATTCAGAGGTAAGGGAGGGATTTAAATACTCTTATGTCCAAATTGGCTCCTATTCTGAGACCAACTTGCCATCGATTTGAGAATGAACATGCATTTCCTAACCTTTATCTGAGGAACTGTTCATACTGTTAGTACGAGTGCTTTGAAGCTTGACATAAACGTGCGCTTTACAAGAATTGTCCCAACTGTCACATGAATATTATGATATATTGTTTGTGACAACAATAGCTTTATCATACATTTAAAACATCTGTTTACTCCGTACATTCATACTTGGACCTTTGTGTGCGACTCCACGCGTTCAGGTCACAGGTTAAACGATATATTTCCATACAGTATGAAGGACATAACAACAACAAAAAGAAACGATCACCAGGTATTGGCATGTTTTCTTTGTAATCGGTAAATTGAATATATTATATGACATGACAGTTACTCTTACTGTCGGTTGGTTACTCTATATAGTGCCGTGGTTCTGTAGGGCCAGTCGAGTTATAGACTTAGCGTGTTAGTAAAACACCACAACATGGCAAATTCGTTAATTCGACAAGAAACATATTTTTGGCGTGTTGTCAAGTCCCGCGCATCTCAGAATCATAACAATTTGACAATTTTCGTCAAAGAACTTATCGTTAAACATAACTTGTCAACTTGACGAATATCGCATTTTAAACATGTTATCAAGTTACATCGACATGCTTCGTCTATACCTCGCATGTCCCTTTAGGACCACTCTAGGATATTTAGGCAGGCTACGTTTTATAGTATCTCTCAATGCAACTATACTGTTATATATCTCTTTCTTTAGATAAAACCTCCCACTGGTTGACGTATTATTGGTTCCAGTAACTTGCATGTCTACCGATGTTTGCATTATGCATTTTATTCATGTTATAATATTATGCGGGTAAGTATGAAGTAAATCAATCTGCAATATGCAGTGTTTAAAAGTATAAGAGCTTTATTGACGACTACCGCAATAAAGCCACAACGCAAGGCATTTCTATACCATATAAAT
>KN884956.1:72334-101671 GCA_000934455.1 Apostichopus parvimensis | reverse complement strand
TATATCAATAAGCGGCAATAGTGGGCTTAGCATGATACCACATGTAACCACACCATGAATACCCACGCTGCTAGTTACCATTGATGTGGTGCAGCTTTCTGATTATTTAGCATCATGTGAATGTCCAAAAAAAATCAGTCGCTATATCTCTTAATGATCATCCCATGTGCATTAAAGCTATGTTTCAAAATTGCCCACTTTAGTCAGTATTTTTTCCAAATTGTTCAAATTATCTCTGTACGAATTTCACTGTAACGAACTTCCCATAAGTTATAGTCTTTTACCGTCACGATACCGTCCCAAACCTCACAGTCCTGGGTACTTGGGAATTGCAGTGATAGTCGCACTGGCAAAGAATGCATCATGTCGAATCTTGGGGATGTGCTTTGGCAAAGAAATACATCTTCCCGTGCATGCGTCCGAAAAAGGGTTATATTTCGACCTTTTTAAAAACACAGACGAGACATGCAATTTGTTTGTTTGAATTTTCATTAGCTCGATCATTGCGTATTGTTGCAAAATGTTGACAGAAAAGTAAATCGTCATTATTGCGTGACTATTTATTACATGCCAGTGTGCTACACAACCCCGCTCTCCCTCAATAGTTTAAACCAGGGGATCCCTATCTAAGTAGAGTACTTTTTGTTGAACTAAAATCTGATATATCATATAATTTAGTAATGTACAAAAGTCGCACCTATCGACAAACTCCACAATATTACACAATGAACTTGATCTTTTACGAAGCACTGTTATGCATATTGCAGTATCATAATGGTTCAGATCGTATCTCGAAAGTTTGGGGGTTCGTGGACACTCTGACATCCACAGGGGGTTCTTGGGGGGATAAAGTTAGGGAAACCCTGATTTAAACCATCACGATTTAAAACATAATCAGGCTTTGAGGCCACACTCAGCGAATGTAACACTCCGAGAAGAAGGTCCGGAAGAAGGTCATTTCTCTTTAATTTTTGTGCCATAACTCATAATTTGTTCTTTCATTATTAGTATAGATCCTGCTAGGATCAAAACTTCATTCCTCTAAACTGTTTGTTTAAGGCGAACTTTGTAGTGGCTTGTACTATCTTTAACACTTCCATTGGTAACCTGAAGCTGTCAAAAAGAGTGTTATTCACGATCTATATTTTCTAATTTTCAATATCATAATTCTTCTATTCTACTCAGAGCCGTAATATCGGCAATGGGATATTCTACAACTCATGTGGCTAATGGTTACTACGAACCAATATACGTGAAGGTAGACGTGCAGGAACTAACATCTGAGGAGAGGTCCATCGGTGCCGGGGTCAACGGAGTGTCTGCTTCTGCCACGATTAAGTACACGTACGCGAGCTTTATATCAGCGGGGTTTGCCAAAGTCCCTCCATTGGGCTTTGTTGGAATTTCCCCTGCTGGCAATTATGTTTATGTCTCCATCTGGTGTCTCTCTCAGGGGTACATATGGGAAAATATCAAACAAAGGGAGGATATAAGTTTCATTGTCAAACTCGATGGTAATGTAGTGAAAGCTCAGTACGGAAAAATCTGGAATGATGAAAATGGGAGAGACATTAAGCCTTCACAGACAGAAGTAGATCAAGCAGCAAAGACATTCTCTTCAGGAACCTCAAATCTGTTTGTGAAAACCTACTTCTGGGCTGTACAAATGTGTCTTACTCTCTTCTTATTAGCTCATTTTTGTTAATAGTTCAAACAATGAAAAAAGATCGTCTGCATGTCACTAGATTGGTTGTAATGTAGAAATTCAAGTTTAAAACTCTTATACAAATATAGATAACAGTTGTAACTTTCTTAGGTGTAAATTTAAGGTCACATATTCATCCCCAAGAAGCAGAGGTTTTATTTACACAAGTGTAACTTAAGACAATTCAAGCAGTCTGTATAGTGGTGTATTGATTTCAAGTTCAAATGTTCTTTCACTGAAAATAGTTCTCTGTCTTACTGATCATTTTGTATACACTCGACATCGTGATAATGCAATCATAGGCGTAGGAGGCGGGGGGCTGGGGGCCTGCAGCCCCACAAGCAAATATTTTTGTGAAAATTCGGGCAATATGAGGAGAATTTTTCTGGCACCTAATGAAAGAAATATAAATTGCAATGTGTTTTCAATGGTTAAACTGATATTATTATCATCATTTTTATTGTAACAACTTCCCGAAAACTTCTAAGCGATATGGAACGGTAATAACACGGCATATGATTGTATGTAATTGGCATGCGACGCAATAACCGATGCATATAATTGATATGTAGATTAAGATATCGAAGGCGCGTGAAGCGCACGAAAAATTTTGGTTATATTTTTCGGGCAAGTCTTTACAGCCCCCCCCCCCTCAAATCAAACTGGGCTCCTACGCCTATGAATGCAATGGAGTCCTGCATAACCATTGAGCCAAGCTCAGATAGCCAAGACGAACATGTACTTCATCTTCCAGTAAATTAAATGTTAGTAGCAATCATGATCAGCCGTGTTACAATAATAAACACTTAATACTTGATATGCTGTAGGCTAAATGATTTATCTAGATACATGATTGATGAGGATAACGGTTGTAGACAGTAACAATTATGAAACAAACTAGATCGCTCACCAACCATTTACCAAGACCATGTACACTATCTCTACTCTTCTGATGAGACTTGAGATACTTCACTGAGTCTATAAACGTTTATGTTTCACCCGACATGATCACAACCTTGATCTAAGGGGTGAGAGGGAATCAAGTTGTTTTGGGGTTTTTTTTTGTGTAGCCTATGCTTTAGCAAGCGTGACATTCTTAAAGTGTTACCATTTTTCTTCTTCTTTACACTGTGTCAGATGATGTAGTAAAAGCTGAAAAACAATTGCTGAAAAATTCGTTTTTTTTTCTTTCTGTGTTGCTTGTCATTTTATTGAACGACTTATCCGACAATGGCATGCCAACTTATCTGTATCGCTTGTTTAAGTTTAATTGCTTACGAGATGAAATTAATTACTTATCCGTCGATCACTGTAAGGCACACTTAAAGAGATTTGTGATCCATCTCTATATTTGCAATGTTGATATAGTTAAACACTAACAGAAATATACAATAATTGACATATTGTAAACGAAAACACGATTCAGTGACTGGTCCCTGCTTAAACATGATTATCAATAAATAAACAAATAAATAAAAAGAATATAATGTATTGAACGTTTCTTTTAACAGCAAAAAACGTGAAACATTCTCTTGTTTTGTAAACTAAATTCTTCTGTTTCTATTTAAAAAGAAAATGAATTTATAAAGAAATACTACATAGTCGGATACTTGCTTGCAATAAAAACTGTAATAGTTTGCTTGAATCAGAAAGACTTGCTTGGATTCTTATATCTTTAAGTTCTTAAACATACACAAATATGATATATTCCCAAGACTATACTATTAAGACATAGACTAGTTGCCTGTAAACAAAAATCCTTTACTTCTGAAAGTCTGTCCAATTTATAAAATAGGCTGTTGCAGATCTCATGGATTCGTGATGAGGAGTAGTCTGCTTAAACAAGTATGGTGCCATCATAAATTCAGTTTGTGACTACCGCCACCATAAAAGCACCTCAGGTAGGTGAGTATTAATTCGTTAAATTAAGGGATATTCCAAATAACATTTCTTGATTGATGACAGGGGAACATAATCTAAGCATCCTCGTGACGTTTCTTTTGCCTACGTACCTTTTTCGAGATAACAACATTTAAAGTTGACATGTTTTGTACAGAATATGAACTTGACTGAAGCAAACAGGTGTAGTGTCATAGAAGTATACTAATTATATTTCAAATTTGTTTTATGTTTTTCTATAAACTTTACATGAAATCTTCGACTTCGTAATAGGGATACATCTCAGTATAACCACACTACAGTCATTTGTAGATTGTTAATTTTATATATCTGAGGTAACGATCGACCCCTATCCAATTAAAGGTCAAAACAAGACTAGTTAGTAAAAAAATAAAGAAAACCAAATCATATCACAGCCAGTGTGTAACTCTGATATGCACCTAACATTGGTTGATTAAGGAGACTTATGCTACAATTATCAATAATTCGACTACGCTATGAAGGAATTCGCTCGCAAATTTCATCACGAGGCTTGAAACATAATTTTACCTCGAAACTTTTAGTTTAACGATTAGTTTAACAGATCGACTCGAGGAAAAAAACCAGAACAAGCCTGTCTTGTATCTTTATATAACACGTGAACTCACAGTCACGTGATGCAATAATTAATTGGATGGTAAAGCTTTAATGCAACATCTTATTTAGTTGTAATTAATCATCAATTATAAAGCACGATGTGAAAGGGACTCTTACGAGTCCATTCAGTGAATCTCCACTTATAGAGCTTACAACATGATATAATATTAATCTGTTTCTCCCCCAAAACAGCTGTGAGTCCATTAGGTTTGCTCATTTGAATACTGCTAAGAAACCGCGGGAAACTTGCAATGGCTCCCAAAGTCACCGAGCTTTCATCCGTTTTTTAACGTTATGTGTAAGGAGTGCCGTATTGTCCCTTTTTCTTCTATTTTTGTGGAAGGGGGGGGGTGTGGCTTTGTATTGTTTTGTTCCGTGGGTGGATGACGTAAGAAACACTAATGTTCTAGCCTGGCTGACGCTCCAGCCATCATCCGCACATGACCATCACAATGATGACCACTCTCCTCTTTGGCTGACGACAGCAGATGAGAAGGCACATCAAGTGTGATGATAGAGTATTAAGTGTATGTAGAGCACTTTTAATATAGATCGATAGGAGAAAATAAAAACCGCTCAAGGAAATTGGTCTTAATTGCTCAAGAATTTTAATTGCCTTCTTCAAGCAAACTTTCACTTTCAAAATGAGCGGAGCGTCACTTGAACGGATTGTTACGTAATAAGCTGTTTGAATGAGTCCATGTTTTCATGGAGATAAAGCAATTATGAGTGGAGGCTCTCCTTCTAACATTAGGAAGCTAACTACTTTGAGTTTACTATTGAAACACTCTTTGCTGCACAGATTAATTTAACGTTGTAAACTCTTTCTTTAGACAACAAGTTCCTCTAATTTCAATATTTTTCAAGTTCAGTACTCAACTGGTTAATATGCATATTGATATACATATTCAATGTCCTGTTTGTGGATTAATACCTTAAAAAGCACAAAACTCTGGGTAACAATGAATCAGTCCAGATTCCTATGTAATAAAATAGGCTAGACTATATAGGTAATTCTGCTATGAAAGTGTGGTAGGTCCTTCTAGTTTTCGTAGCGATGTTTATTTTGAAAAACAGCTGACTATCAACACTTCTGACCTTAATGAAAACAAAGTACTGGATTTAATCCGGAGAGGAGCACATGAGGTGAGAGCGGGGAGGGCGGGGGAGGGGAGAAGCTGAAGTAAAATTAGATTTAAAAGTAAGGTTCATCTTAAAAAAAGTTCCAACCATTCTCACACAGGCAGGCTACCCCTTGGATATATGTTACTGATCTATAGCAATAGAGGCTTATTTGATCCTTATTGGATGGCGAGAGAGCGAGAGTCATCAAAACACGGGATGAGAATTGTTGAAATAGATGGCGCTCCATATACTGACTGACTATACTGGATCAAAGCACGGGATGAGAATTGTTGAAAAGATTGCGCTTCATATACTGACTGACTATATTGGATTAAAGCACGGGATGAGAATTGCTGAAATAGATGGCATTCCATAGACTGAGTATATTGGATCAAAACAGGGGTGAGAATTGCTGAAATAGATGGCGCTGCATACACTGAGTATATTGGATCAAACCACGGGATGAGAATTGTTGAAATAGATGGCGCTACATACACTGAGTATACTCGACATTACGAGGGACATGTGGCAACGGTTTGTCAGAGTAACGGTAAAACTTTCGTTTGGTGAAGAGTTTGTTTACCCTAAATGAGATTTAACGATAATTATCACTTCCCGATCAGGTTTTGTTCTTCTTTCTATTATCAAACGAAAACGTAAAAAGGACAAAGTAACGAAGAATTAAAAAAACAGGGAGAAATATAACGGTATGTTTGCACTTGGTTTATTTGTACTCTCTTTGTTATACACTGTTTCAATGTCATAGAAAACTACTATTGCTTGGAAAACGAGAAAAAAGAAATCCACACAAATATATTTATTCAGTATTGTTAGATGGCCAAACAATAGACATTAAACTATCATGGAAGGCTAAATATGTAATTAAAACTAAAAAGGCACATCAAAAATCGGTGGGCAATTACATTTTGGTTGTTGTGATTGGTAACGGGAGACTGGATTGATTTATGTATACATATTCAGATATGTATTATTCACTGACTTAAGATGATTTTAGATTCGTTAAATTTATCACTGAAGACAAGAATTTTGAAAGTAAACGCAATTGAATAATGAAAGATATCTGAGTGCTCTATACAATTCATCCATTTAAATAATGTATATTAATTTCATAAAATGTTGCTATCTATACAGTCAATAATATTTTGTTTTTTGCATTTTTAGAGACAAATATCTTTAATAACATCTGGAATACTGAGGTAAAGTATTCTTAAACCTTGTAAACACCCTAATTGATATATGTTTTTATATCATATATTTTGTTGTTGTTATATATGAGTTTACTGGAAAAGGGTACCCCATACTCTATATGAATCTTTAGAAAGGTATCGCTGGTTTTGATTGGCCTTCTTTAGAATTTTTCTCAGTAATAATATGAATGACAAATGCAAGAGCTTTGATATCATATAGTTGAAAGTTTAGTTGGCCTATATAGTTTTTTTTTAATAACTGTATAATGAAGGGATTTGTTTCTCTCATTTGACTTAAATATAATCTGATATTAATTGATGGAGTACAATGGGACGCGTCGTTTCACATCACATTGACTGTGCAGGATAAGGACATCACTTCAAGCTAAGACACACCCACAAAGATATGATTAAACATAAATACTAGCGTTTCACATAGCTGAGACAGCTATGACAAAGATAAACAAGTCACCAATTAGCTACGGTACATTCCATGGGTTTACAACTTTCACAATGTAGGTAAAAGAGTCCTCATGGAAGTATCGAATGGCAAGTAAAATGACTTGATCAAGATTAGACTTGTCTCAAGCCGTTTACTTGGGGACGAGGTCATCGATGGATTCTCCCTTTTCAAGTTTCTTCTCCATTTCGATGAGAACCTTGACACCCTTGATGACGCAATTGACCTGTTCGACCTCTGAACTTCCTAGACGATCCAAGTTTGAGATATCGTAGACACCGCCCACACTCTCGGTGAATTCACCGCCTGTGGGAGAAAGGAAGATGGGAGCAATATGTGAGGAGGTGGTTTTTAAGCATTCATTCATGGACGTTGAGATTTTACCTGTTTATTTTGTAATATTCACTTTTAATAAATCGAACAAAGGTCAGGTGTTAATGTAACACAATGCTTTCATGACTAAATACTTACGTGATGCTCTTTAACGTTATTTCTTCTACCGAAGAAAAACTTCTGTTTTGTCTTGTTTTTCATTTAGAAAGCTCATTGCCAAATGATGATCCTAAAAGAATACTCATTTTGAAATCTCGGTCTATCAAATCTTATTAGTCTTTGAAACAATCTATTGGAAGTAATGGACAAATTTATATATATTTCGCATACTAATCGCTCACTCTTTCCCACTGCACCTGTTATCTGACACTTAGTTCTCACTTTGTAGTGGTCTGCAGATTACATCAAGCCGAGTTTCACGAACATTTAAAATAATTCCAATTCCTAATTACTGATTTTTCAGTTTCTCAAGAGCTCAAATTATGCTCAATTTAGGTCGTAAAAATTTACTGATGGGGTATTCTTCCTTCAAATGCGAAACCGAACTCTACCTTTGAGTTAATTAAATCGGCATGTTTCTTCAGGGCTAACGGAAGAAAACGAACTATGATTTATGCGCAGTCTAGCTCTTTCTATACCTTCTGTCGTTTTCTGTCTCAGATTGTGCGGTTTTCTCATGTAAATAAAAAAATTATGAGACGCCGAAGCGCCAAAAGAAAAGATTTTTGCTTTCCGTTATCAAAATCAGGGCTGTAACCAATATTTTTGTATCTTTCTAATTATCAAGTCTAAATCGTTCTTTGGAACGATTTTGCAGAAAATTAGAAAATGTTCTTACTGGTTCCTCTCTTCTGCAGTCGCATCTTGGTGCAAATTTCTTCAAATCTCTTGTCCTTGGCCATGTGTGGTAGCTTGGCGTGTACACTACACCTTACTCCGGTACCTAGGTTGGATGGGCAAGTCAGAACAAATCCAAGATGATCGTTCTTCATAAACTCTTTGCCAGTTTTATCTTTGATATGTTTCTCTACCTGAAAATAACAACAATAATAATAAACAGTAAATACTAAAGACAAAGAGACCCTTTAACAACTGTCAGTTCTACAAACATATGTAATCCGTTCTTTGTCCCTTAAACCGCTTCCTGTATAGTCATGGTTTATTTGGTTCTAATTACATCTATGCAACTTACACTGTTCTAGCGTCATACTTTCATTGTGTTACATTTTGTACTTTACATTCGACTGCCAAGTATTGCTGACGAAGGTCCCAGGGGGACCGAAAATTCCAATATATTTTCTGAAACTTTACTCCTTATTTGTCAATTTGTCATTGTCATTTGTCATTGTAGGTGAGGGAGGGAGGGGGTATCCTTTCTTTGTATAAGAGACAATGTTCCTTTGCAAACAAAGAGATAGTTATCTAGAAAATCTCCAAAGACATTCCATTAATGATAAAGCATATACAATGTACGACTAATGCACAATTTTGCCAGCGGTCGTGGAACTAATCATCCTCATGTAAGCAGAACTGATGATATCACAATAGAGAAAGACATAACGAGAAAAGAAAAGAAGAAGAAGAAAAAGACAACCGAAGGAAAGAGGATGACAGACTGCTGAGAGGCAGTTCGTCGCTACAGCTTATCATTGAACACATTAACTTAGATTGTAAGTAAAGTTGTGTTTGGCATTTAATAAGGTATACAAGTATACTATTCTCACGAATCGATTGTTACATCTGTTAACAGGTACATTACTGCGCATTTGGTATTTGTAGTACTGCGAACAGGTACCCTTAACCTTATAACTATTCATATGTAATCTTTGTGAACAGGCCATAAGCATTAACCATAAAACAATTTTAAACTTTATATTGCCAGTAAATTCAATTTATTAATTTATGTAGAAACATCCACTTTTTTTTATCATTCTCTTTCACACATGCGTGTGAGTCCTTCTGAATGGTAGCTTCGAAAGAAAAGAGGGCGTTAAACTTAGAGAGCCCACAAAAGGGGGCGCAGTGCAAGAATGTCAACAGTTCTTATGCTAGGCCTGTTCGGAGCGCGTACGTTTAGGAGACAGGTTAGAGCAGAATAAAGTTTAATAGTACTTTTTGAATAATCAAAATACGTCAATCAGAAAGAGGTGTAGACATGGCATTACGTATTGAAAGGAAAGATGGAGGGTAGGAAAGAAGCGCAATAATTGAGGGAGAGGACTGGAAGAGGTACCTCTGTAAGGCCACGAGTGAACCGTTCGAAGACTTCCTTCATGTTTCCTCCCATCTGCATAGAAATGATACGAGTGTGGTCCTCTTCATTAATCCATACAAGGAAGTTCTTCTTGTCATTATGCCTGTGGAATAATCAGTCCAAAAATGGATATTTTTGTTATTATGTATATGTAGAGAATGGCTATACAAACAATGGGTATATATATATAGAGTTCAATAAAAGTATAATATACGTACTAACAGCTACAGCACAGTTTATACCCCTTTCCCTGACACACAGTCGACTAAAACTGGGTGTGATACCTGGTCACATGGTATACAAGGTATTATGGATTCTGACCTGGAACCCCCCCCCCCCCCTCTCCTCCAGACACACACATACATATACATCCCAGAGCAAAGAAATTACCACGTAGAGCCTGCCACAAACTAACAGCTGTATGGCTCAGTTGATACATAAATTGTAACTTTCAGTCCGCTGTGTCGAATCCCATAGTTGAAAAAAAAAACATATCTTAAATTATGTATAAGACAGATGAGCAGTTGTCTTAACAGAATGAACAAAGAGAAGAAAATGTGTTAGAAACAATAACATAACTCATATCAGTGTTCGATCAGCACCAAACACCTTTTTTTTTTATCGGAACTGTGAGCCATGTAGGACTGTGATCAAGTAAGTCTTAATGTGTTGTCATAACTTGTCATGCCTAGTAGTTCTTTGCAATAATTTCTTGCTATACCCATACATACAATTGCTAGTTGGGAAAACCTATCCAAATTGAATTAAAATAACTTGGATATGAGGCTAATGGAATGAACTTAAAAGTGTCTATATGCAGCAAGTTACCTCGACTTTTTCAAGTTATCTCAACACATTGGGTTTTACAGTGTATATACGGGCCTGCATGCTATGTGGTTGAATGTGGATGGAAATGTTTGGTTTTCATGCACATACTGTATCTTCGGTGACAACATGTCTATATTAAAGAAATGAGTCAGTTCCATCTGCTAGCAAGGTGATGAAAGCTCAATGGGTATGCAGGACCCATGGTGGTCGAGAGAGGCGACACCTACTGCAGGGGAACTGGACCCCTAGAAAACAAAATAAACTATTTAATACAGACATTGATGTAGGATGAATGGTGGGAATGGTAAACTTACCAGATACCTCTACCGTCGGGGAAGTCCCTAGCCATACCACCGCTAGTAAAGTGACGGGACACAGGTCGATCGAAAAGGAAATGATCATCAATTAATTGCTGCTGCGTCTTCTCGTCCATCTTCATCAGGGAGTAATATTTACCCTTGAGATCAGCGGCGAGAGAATTCAGAGCTGGTGAGGATTAACAATAGTAGAGAAGTAGAATCATTATCATATAGTTCATGCATGTATTGAACGGACATATCAACATATATTAGGCTCATATCAGCATATATTAGGGGCATATCAACATATATTAGGCTCATATCAGCATATAAGAGGGACATAGCAACATATAGGGACATATCAACATATATGAGGGACATATCATCCTTCTATATATGGGGGACATATCATCCTTCTATATATGAGGGACATATCATCCTTCTATATATGAGGGACATATCATCATTTTATATAGGACATATCAATAATATAGGAGAGTGATCAACATATGTAAGGGATATATCAACAACTATTAGGGACATATCAACATCTATTAGGGGCATATTGACATATACGGACATATCAGCATATACAGTAAGAGGGACATATCAACATATTTGAGGGACATATCATCCTTCGATATATGAGGGACATATCATCCTTCTATATTTGAGGGACATATCATCTTTTTATATAGGGCATCCACACTATAGCTGGTGTAACCACAGCAACAACAACATCGACGTTAGAGAGACTGTAACTACACACGAGAAAGGCGTCATATGCCTTACCTTCGGAGACCATCTTTTCGATTGCCCTTCTCTCACTTCTACACACGTGAGGGGAGAGGGCCATACCCCGGATGTTACGTCCCGTTCGTACCCTGGAGCTGATGACGTAAGCAGGATCGAGGACATCATCAAGGATCTTAGTAGCATCCAAGTCAGTCTTATGGTTATCTATGAAAATAAGCGAGGAAAGAAGAAAACGACAGTTTTAAGTATTGAATATACATCATATAAATTATTCATGCATATTTTCACCCTAAGCAACAAAAAATACGTAAACAGTAAACTCCAAAGTTTGTTCATAGACATGTTAAAACGGTAGTGGAAATCGGCAACCCTCCCCCCCCCCCCCTCCTCCCCGTCTCCTTCAATGACTCTTAGGTTTCATTGCTCAATCACTAATATATTTGCCTTTTTCAACTTAAGAATAAACCAATACACAGCATCTCACATGTCAATTCATTTGGGTAAGATGTTTATTTAAAAATAAACGATTAAAAAATCACGATTTACTGTGTTCATGCAGTACATCGACATTGCATTACATTACATAGTTTATTATCTTGTTTTAAATGGTTTTCATGCCTGCAACATGTTTTATATACGTAGGCATGTCTAAATTTAGCTACAATTTATTCCTAATATATATTTATTCACTATTGACAACTACTTATGCCGTGAATTGTCTAAATGTATATATTGTAATCAAAGTTATGCTGTAGTTGTCTCATTCAGGCAATCATATTAGCCTAGAAATTATTATCTGTTTCTCTATAAGATCTGTTTTTACAGCTGTTTTTTGCAATCCATCACGTATTAGATTGAAGTAATCTGTCATTTTATAGCAAACTGTTAACATATTAACTAAACAATTAATCATGTTGTAGAAAAATTGCTACTATATTCACAAAAAAGATCTGAATATTTGGATGGCGCCTTAACGTTTCCACAGTTATAGGTTCTTATTGAAAAACCAATTAACTACCTCAAAGCATCTTTCAGCCACGATTCTTAATATTCGTAATGTACATTCTGCATTCGTCAGAGCTCATTGTTGTTTGATTGCTGATGCAATTAACTTATTGATTTAATAGAGGTTTAAGTATGGAACCATTATACTGACTAATTAACCATATATGATTTCGAAATATTTATGCAGGTTGTATTTTGCCGTGGGCATGTGGATCGGGGGTTTGTTGTGACAATACTATCATTGTAAAAGACATTTCTTTCAGTTGTTTACCCACTGCCATAGAGTTAGTCCATTTCACCTCAGAATGTACAGTTTGGTTATTCATACAGTAGGTATAGACATTTATCCGTCGGTATTATATCATCGATTATTCGCAGGCGCGTAGCCAAGGGGGGGGGCAAAGGGGCAGCCGCCCCCCCCCCCCTTGAGCATATTTTTTTGTATGGTTTTATGATATCGCTAGTAATTTCAAAAGAGAAAAAGCTAAGATGCAACTTACAAGGCCTGGGAAGTGCCATTTCCAGCGATCTGGGAGGCATTAAATTTTCAGCCAAACTTTTCTTGTACGCTTCGCGCCAACATATGGTGGCGCTACGCTTAGATAGTTTACAATGCCGTATATCTACGGCTCTGATAGTTTGCCTACAGTTTCGCCCCTCCCTTGGCAAATTCCTCGCTACGCGCCTGATTATTCGAGTCAATGCAGAGCTTACAAACTTAGTGTACGTCTATATCCCGTTCTTGCCATCCATGTTATCAACAATGAAAGCAGCAGGCACTGGACGCGTATACCGTATCCATATAATATCACGAAACTTTAATATATGCCATGCCATTTATATTATTATTTAAATAGTGAAACAAAGCGAAAGATCTCTTGGTCGTAAAGTTACAAGATTTATGTGACAACTACCGCGTTCTGCGTGTGTCTGTGTGTCTGCGTGCGATCTTGTTGTAGTCACTTGAACACAGAGATTGTCGATTACCACATTCAATATGTAAAAAGATAATGTAGGGTTGTGTTTCTTTCGCCTATTATGAATTCGTTCATATAGTATCACTACAAGACACACCAGGGCGGGTCAACAAGTTTAGATACAAGGGGTGTGGCCATTGGATAGGGTAGTCAGACATTTTACAACGTCAACTGGTGCATTTTGATGCATAATATTTAGACGAAAACTTATTAGGTCTATAAAACATATAAACATAAGTTGCGCTATACCTAATCATTTTGATTTTGTGTCATGTGCATGTGACTGTGCTGTGGCCCTCGGATGGGCACCTGAAGGAAGAAGGAAAAGAGGCCGCCCGAAAACCACGTGGCGACGAATGGTGGCGGTGGAGCGGAACTGCGCAGTCTGGAGTATATGGAACTCAGTACGCCACGCAGCTGCAAACCGAACCCAGTGGAAGATTGATGTCCGGGACTTGTGTGCCTTCTGGCACAGAGAGATTTAAGGTTACGGTTAAGGTAAGGCATGTGTGTGTGTGTGGGCAGATTAAAACCCTCCTGTGAATATACTTTATGAAAGGAATGCCCCATTACAATGAATAGATATGGTCGTGTCAGTCAATCAGTTTTCTGCTTAGAATATACGTTTTTTGGAATTCGAATTTCTTTCAAAACACTTTGAGTTGCGTAGAATAAGACAGGATTCCATGTGTTCACTGGCGTAACACGTAATTTCTATATTTTAAATTTCTCGCATATTTTATATTTTCTATATATTCAATGACTGACCAAACATGTAATAAATACCTGTTTTCTTGAAGCCATTATGGTATTCTTCGATGACCGGATCAAATAGATCAGAAAACACGGTGTAAGTTTCTTCATCCCCGGCAAGAAGACCCAAATGGAAATCTTAGAAGGAAACAAAAATAAGTTAGTAAAATAACTATCAAATTTGAAAATATAGTCATTCGATTATACGTACGATGTGTCAAGTAAATTAGTAGAGATATCTCAAATTTGAATATGGCATTTTCAGGGAAGTCGGCCCTATATATATAGTCGAGCTATAGTTAGTGTACACTCATCGCGAGTCCGATTCAAGTCCTATAGTTCCGGATACATCAGAGTGTAATACACGTTCAAGGATTCCGACTAGAACTGACAACTAATGCAATCAATATTGACGTGTTGCGAGACGTTCATTATTTTCCCCGGTTGGCTAACAACGTAAATGTTGCTGAGATATAGCGCAAAAAAAAAAACATTTGTATCTACGGGTTAATTAAATATATTGTGACATGGCATCCCATGTGTAAATTCAGGCTGGTACCCATCATACCATCATTAATAGAGTACTTAATTGCCCAATGTAATTGCATTCTACCACCCTGGACGTATGTGGTTCAAACTGTTTGTATATACTGATATACTATTGCTGACAATTTTTGTGTAGGTCAGTCACCGTAGCGGGAAAAGACAACCTACGACATGTCAATACACACGTCATCGTTCTAGCTACGAGATTTGGAGTTAACTATCGAACTGAAGAAATCTTTAGTGGAATATTTCAGTATAAAGAAGATTGTAACAAGATACGGTGAATTGGAGTTTAACAAACATGGTTAAAAGTCATTCAGTTCGAGACAAGTCTAGTTTACAATAAGGCAGCCCTGTCAACTTCCGCTGTACAGTAATACATTATGGGGCAGCTGTAACATTACATTGGTTTACATCGTTACAACTGTAATGTATATACTTATTCATGTGTCCATTTGATCGCAACATACTGGTACACTATACTTAAGAAGAGATAGTTTATGGTGCAGCAAGTAAAAACATCGTTATATACGGGAATTATAGTTACATATTTTAATCAAAGCTACAACCCTATATATATGGGGTATTAAAAGGATTAATAGATCGAGGGATTGGTAGATTAAATTTTATTTTATATCAAGAGATTATTGCCCGTTTGTGTTTCATATAATGGCATGCAAGGAACGCCCAATAGGAACGCCCAAGGAACGCCCTATCGGGCATAATAGCCAGCAGCTGCAACATTTCTTGTTCTCCCGTATAGTGACTTCCAAGCACAAAAATACATGTCACAAACAGAAAACAAAGAAGACATTGTTTTTGAAAGAAGCATCTCATGCTTTCTTCTGATGTTTTCTCTTTGACAAATTACAGGGTAGAGGTTAGATATTCCCTTAACCTTAACCTTCACGCCTAACAGTATCAATCAAGGTGGCCAATATCATGAATCTATAGTATTGATATCGTCACACACAACCCACGTGCACGTGTAAGAACCTGCAATTTAACCATCATGTAATGTCTGTTTATACGTACCAGCATTATCGACACCGTTCTGTATGGCTCTGTCCAGAGTGTAGCCACTCGGGGTTGCAACATCTCGAAGCTTTGCATACATGTCTGATGTCAGGTACTTTGAGAGCAAACTCTTATGCCCTTCAAAATTTGGAAAATCATCCTTGGCAGGGTATTTCTTCTGGTTTAAGTTTGCCATGATTAACACCGGATATTTTTAATTGGCTGCAAAAAAAAATTTACAAACGAAAATTATTAATAACAATAATGACGATAACAAGTGGTTAAAAATGTTAGCAAGTATAGGCAATCCATGCTGTTACAGATCTCATACAAAGATCTCATGAACCTGTAGCCACATTGTCATATACACCCACCGAGTTTGAAGTACATGAGGCTTAGATGGATAACCGTCTTCTATAACCTTTAAACTTCAATGCCATTTGACGTTTTATGTAAATTAATAATATATAACCATTGAAGTCATTGTTCACATGGCCTACTTTATTTTATGTTTTGTCATGTGCATATTAGTAACAGAAGATCGTTTTCATTAATGACCTCTGACATATGACGTCATCAGTCACAGAAGCCGAATGATCTATACCTAGGATATATATATACATATGTGTCATTACCATGTTAACCGTTAATTGATATAACAATTCGTTGTCTATCGGGAGAAGTTTCAACAGACATAACGTCTATAAAAAGTTAGCCTATTATATATAAATTCACTTTTCTTTTTCCTGATTAGTTAGATATATATAGCTTTGTAATTTCCAATTTCTGTGACAGCGACAAGTCAGGCGTTTCCTATACACTTCAGCAAATCTGCATCCAGATTGAGGGGCCAATAGCTATTGCATGTGAAACTGAATTCATATTCTAGTGTAAAAAAAACCCGTCTTATCTTATGAAGATAGCTCAGTGTTAACGAAAACATGTATAGAACGTGCGAAATATGCATAATGCATGTAAAGAATAGTAAACATTGTGGCAAACATGCCTAAACAAGATATGGAATATTATTTTAGATTCATCTCTAATTATTGTGACTTCTAGAGCATTACATCATAATATAGTTTGTTTTTTGATGAACCTTTATGATGGATGATGTTCCTCACTTTGTTTATCTATCATCGTCGTGACCCTCAGGCAACAGCAGGGAAGCATCTAACTAGGTCTATAAATTTTAATATTATCCCCGTGGGTCACGTGATCATAGAAGTCCTGTGTGGCAAGATAACCATAGTACTACTACTACAAAGTTATCTATCATCATTATAGTCTAGGCGACGCATGCACAGTCATCAAAGTGCAGTGTAGGAGAAGTCACATCCATTTTTGGACAGCAGATATGACGATAGACATTCCTGGCGCGCTTTCGTTATCTGACAGTTGGATTAATTAGACCGGGTGGCTATCCTTATGTCATTTGACTGCAGTCTTTTCCATTACAGTTATCTCTCGTTCAACCGTACACAATGCTGCAGTTTCCCATATACTCAGACAGATACGTATACATACATCGTGCACTAACAGACCTGTTTCTGTCTAACGTATAAAAGATAAACAGTCTCACGCTTTAAAGTGTGTACATAATTATATTATTTATGATTTTATATATACGCTCAGTTCGTCTTTCAATTCTGCTATGGGATCGAATCGTCAGGCCCTCTAACTGTTTTAATACAGACTGAAGTATGAAACATAATACCTCATACATAAATGTATATAGATACTTACACAGTTTAAGTTTGTCTTATTCATCCAGTATATCCTTATAAGGAATGCATGCGTTTAGTTTCTGCTTGAAAGAAATCGAATTGCTAAATCCTGCACGCGAATTCAATAGGTTATAAGCTTTGCTTAATTTAAAAGCCGCTTAACAATTTTCTCTCATCCAATAGAGAGGAGCTGAAATGCCAAGGACGAGACAAGAAACTGTAAGCCAATAAATACGCCAGTATCATGGGAATGCAAGGTAATGAACTATATGAAAACATCCCGTCGCCAAAATGCTAGACGACGAAATACACGTCTATCTTAATTTGCTGCATAACAAATGTGCACTCTATAGATACAGTATAGCCTAAACAGTATGCCCGAAAATGGGCATACAAAAGTTCATCTCTGGTTCAGACTACATACGATACTTATGAATGAAACAGTTACAGTATATATGAGCCAATATGCAT
Organism: Apostichopus parvimensis; assembly: GCA_000934455.1. Lineage (NCBI taxonomy): Eukaryota > Metazoa > Echinodermata > Holothuroidea > Aspidochirotida > Stichopodidae > Apostichopus > Apostichopus parvimensis. The sequence goes on along the minus strand of KN884956.1, from coordinate 83,672 downwards.
GGTCCACACTGTGGAGTTCTGGATTGGTTTATTCATGATTGGCTAATTGGTATAACGGAGAATTGGTGTGAAGAAATAGGGAGGATTCGTCGAGAATGGTTCTAATGTTTCCCCGTCCTTCATTTCAAACATAGTTTTTAAACTCCTAAGCTCCTCTACCCCTCTTCAGACAAGAACAGAAGAGTTTTACAGCACAGTTAATGTCGTTCTGAAATTTTCATCCATATTCGAATCTTCAGTTCCTATCAAATGCTAAATTTAAATGGTATACTTGTTACAATGGCATAATGGTTAAATTGGTTTTATTTGGGCCGTTGTGCTGCAGGTATATACTGTAGGCTATATAATATGGTCCTGGTGAATATTACCTCACCCCATCCACCGTATAGCAAATTTAGGAATGACAAGGAAGTTCAGAGAAATAAAACGGACCGATTTCGGACAAACTTTATCTAAGTCGCTATCATTACCATCGGTATAACGTGGGGAGTAGGGTGCAAGAACAAAGAAGGGCCAAAAGAGTTTATTTGGTGGAGAAGGAATTAACAGTACTTTAGAACAGATGACGGGGTCGAGAGTGGTCTTTACAAGTGAAAACAAAACAAATATTCGTTTAGTATGCCTTTTAATATAACGATTGCGCATGTGCAAAGGTGAACTCGTTTATGACACTGACGAAAATGCTGACTTCAAATTCATCTTTTGCACTGACGTACTAAATCCATCCTAATGACAATGTAATCAACATGAATTCAAGCCATGCATTCTCTTTCCAATATTCGTATAGCTTAATCATCTCCATTATATACTTCACCATTAGCAAATTACGAATACAGAATGGTATGTCAGAATTCAGTAATTAATGGTATACGCTAAGTTGACCTACGCATGACCGTGCGCACCTAGACTGCTGGAATAAATCAAACGTCGATCAGGTTTCAGTCGATGGAACGCCAAAAGGGTCACCAGATCTAACCAGATGTTATACTGTTGTAAGGTGTCACGTTCGCAACAGACGGGAACAAATTAAGCATATATAGTGTGAGTAATATCTGTACACCTGTACAAACCTTGTAGGGCATCCTCGTATTTGTGGAACCTTTCGAATACGTGCCAAAGCGAGGTTCACCAAGTGCGATTGTGCTCTGAGCATCTGACGTTTATTTATTATGCAAACTGATACATTTTAATGAACGTTATGCACATGTCATTTTACAGCAGAAATGTACACGATTACATCAGCCATAAATCAATTCACATTTTCATCAATTAGAACATTGACATATACGGTGAGCCTTTTTGGCGTTCCATAAAGAATTGTTTAGATTCAATGATTTAGTACCCAATGCTATTAACAGATATATTCACCTATATTCACCTCCTTCTCTATAAACTGACTGTCTTTTGATATAATTATATACTAAGTCGTTTCCACGAATTAGTTGTTTCGTACAAGATTTAACGCTAATTATCATGTTTAGCTAATGGCTGTATTAAATTTGAACAACTTCATGCAATTTTTAAAACTTCTGTGTAATCTCAACTGGAAACTGCAAAGTTGAATAAATTACTGATAAGAGACGCAGGTGCCCTCGTCGTTGTACGACTGAGGGAGATTTGTCGATGTAGCAGTACATGCCAGGCACCCCCTTTTTGCACATTTTTGAATGTGTCTTCAAATCCTTACATATTATTTATCCAGTGTAGATACACATCATCCTCGCTCCCATTGCGCCACTGGGTTTTTAAGTAAAATGTATAATTTGTTGCCTGAAGGATTCCTTCCCTCATTCAAGATGAAATAAGTAGGAATTGAAATACGGTGTGCATGTTTGAAGATATTTCAGCGGGTTTTAAGCGGCCTCATCTCCTCGGTGCTCTCTTGACGGATATGAGAGTTTTGAACAGGTCGTTGACCACTAAAATAACTAACCACCGTAACGATTGGGTATCGAACTGTGACGTCACATGATTGCAGATGTGCGGTTGCCGAGGCAACGAAGTAAATTTGATATGCTGTATAGTTTCAATGCGGGAAAGTTGGAACAGCATGATCCAACGTTTATAACTTACAGCGCAAAATGTTATAGTGACAATGACAATTCTAAATACAAAGACTAATAGCTAACACCTGCAAAGTATGGCGACACATAGGGTCAAGTATGGCGACACATAGGGCCACGTATGGCGATACATAGGGTCAAGTATTGTGACACATAGGGTCAAGTATAAGAACGCTATCATGATGATATGGTCGTAAATAATGCTTCGTTTTTTTCTGGGACAAATTTTGCAATAAAATCTTTTTATTTTTATTTTTATTTTTTTATTATTTTCATTGATTTATTTACCATAGCATATTATAAAGTATGAATGGGCTATAATAAGGGGACTCCGTGTGGATTCGAACATCACTGTAAAACTAGAAGACACCAAACAGCCTAAATATATATGACGTCAAAGTACGTGTATGTCATCTTATATACTCTTTAGCTATAGACAGAGATTCTTTCAACACATCATTGTATATGGATTGCGATTAGATTAGCCCTGTAGCAGTTTCATGAGCATGCAGTTCTGAACATAAAATCAACAAAATCCTACGATAATTTATGACATAATTTAATTGAAGAAATAAATTCATTTCGCGTCGAAGCAAAATCACTGTTTTAAGTGTCGTCAGTGCGGTAAGCTGCATACGGGGGCTCCCCGCTTTTTTTTATGGAATAATAGATACAATAATCCGCGTCATCTGTTTATTAGGCCTGCTTATTACTTCCTTTTTGTATATGTGGTGGAATTACTGGGAATCGGGTAATTCATAGAAATTTGTGGCAAGTGGTCTCCATGGTTACAACACGAACCCCTTTGAACGTGATACGCTCATTTATGGTGACGGTGTTTTTTCTTACATTTATTCTCGAACTGTAAAGAATATAAAAATAACACATTAACTTGATATAGATAGCTCCAGCAATATATAATGTAGGCGCAATTAGTTTCCTTCTAGGCGAAAATTTATTTCGAAGGGAACTTCAAACGCTTTAGAACAGTTCATTGACAAGAGACTTTTTGGGGGGGGGGGGGGGGGGGTATTGTCGTTGTTTCTTTTTGGGCATATCGTTATCACTGCAAGTTACTTCAAGCGACAAGCTTTGAATATATAAATATCAAATATAGTGAAGAGACTAGAGCTTTCAAAATATGAGTCGACCAGTCAGCTATGACAAATTAATATCCACATACTATAACTTTCTATAAGTCCGAATTTTCTGACAGATACAATTGTTTAGATTTTGTTATTCCAATCAGAATGTCGTTACGTTATTACTCCTGATAAGTTTATGTACAAGGCTATTCGTTTGTTCCAAAATGAACAAGCTTCCTTATCAAAAATGGAAGTGAATGTCGGACTAGTTATTCAATAATGCATGTGTTTGATATAGCCACAGCGAAAGCTATAAGGCTACGTATATCTTAGGGATGGACTATAACTTTGATGGGGTACAATTTACAGAAAATTCACGCAATGCGACTCGCTAAACATGCATCACTGTTATTTTAAAGTATTAATAGTTGTGAACCCATACATGGAGACAACCTTCACTCCCATTCAGTGTATTATTTATGTGTGGTCTACAATGAAGCATGTTAAAACCATGCATACGGGAGGTTGCCTTAGCACAATCATCTTTGCTTGCAAGTGTGCTCCAGCTTGACATTTACCTCTGTCATTCATTTGCTTACGTATAGGCTACATTTCGGCAATTGGAGATCTTGCTATTTACTACTTCAGCAAACATTCCAGTTTCTTTCTATCGTCGAATACGAACCCAGTGGTATTCTATCCTACTATTTATACAGGACCAATTGCACGACGGGTACCATAGCAACTTGTTTAGCATCTCCTAGCAACCGTCACTTCCTCACTGTACTCCGCGTGACCTATTGACACACGATCATTGGGTAAATTTATGGAGTAAAGTTCGAACGTAGAGTGAATTTCGCGAATACTGACGAGGTGTTTGTCTGTGTCTGAGTTATGAAATCGTGTAGCCTACGTGATATGTATGCCTTTAGACTTTTCACCCCGGACACTATGGTTATCATAAACCAACAAAACATAAAACAATTGACTTAATCATTAACCGATCCTCTTAGAAACAGGTATAACTAGCATACATATACAATGAGCAGTGACTTTCCATTCATAAAGAGAGTTTCGTGGTCTACGTGCAGAATGTCACGCTCAATCTCTTGACAATGTAATCAAAAGTCAACAGCAACCTGGGATACGTTGTTCAAGTGACTATCGTCTGGTTTGATTCCCATAATAAATGATCTGCACATCAATTAGGCCTATGCAATGGTTTTGAGCAAAGGATATTATATGCTTATCATTATGCCTTCATAATTTTCTTTGAGATGTGTTATCAATCCACTGTTAAATATATCAGATAAAGTCATAGTCCTATCTTGTAACAACTTAAGAACCTCCTTTTTTTCTTGTACGCGGCAGCCTGCTAACCGCTACAACTATGAAATTTGCGTAATAACTTATATGGAGAGAGGATCTAAAATACTATATCGACACAGTTACTTTGGAATTGAGAGTAAGATGGGTATTTGGAGACGTTTGGAGGGTGTAGGGGGGGGGGGCGAAAAGGGGAGGGATTCATTCCTTAATTATGAGGAGGGTCAATTTTTATTTAACAGAATTACAATCTCGCTCCCACCCGGCACACCCCAAAGTTGTTTTACGTCTATGAATTTGCCGGTTTCTTTTAGTGACATACACACATATGTGAGGAAACTGAACGCAACATATGGTGGTAGGCCTATAGTTTGGAGACTGATTGCATGACGTCATATTTGTATACGTTAACGGCTTATCGCGATGCGGCGGATTACATGCTCTATAGCCTATACAGTCCGTGTTTGTGAGAAATAAAAATGCTCATTGTGCTCGGCGCAGCTACACGATATGTCGACGGACTACAGCGTTTATGCATCCGGTGGGAGTCGTATTACGGTAAACTGAAATCAACTTTAAACATGCCTGTGTCTTACGAAAATATTTTCTTTTTGTTGTAGTGATGATGCTAATATAGATGGAGCATTATTCAAACACGACACGCTCCATCCTCTATCGTACTTGATTTGCTGTCTGCAACATCGGTATCCACGGGTAATAGTATTACCCAATCCAAACCCACACCCTAATAAAACTCCGTGCTCCCCTTGTGTCTGCCCCCCTCACTCCCACCCCTCCCCTCACCCCCTCACCCCAAAGTCGTTTGAATGGCGTCTCCATTCATTGGTTTTTAAAGGATCTAACCTTGTTGTTAGCGCGCGTGACATGCAAAAATTGTTGCCTTAATGTGTTTAATTCAACGCATTCATTGAAACGCAGCATATTATTTATAACTATAGAATAACTGAAAATTTCGTTGAAGGTTGCAATACATAAGAATGGCATCAATTTCTTTAGCTTCAGTCTAATGTATACGTTTCTTCTGATTTTATAAACATTTGACTGATCGAACGTAAACATTCTAATGTATCGGTTCTAATTGGAAGGTATGATATATACAAGAGACATTGTTTGTAGCTTCAGTGTAACTCATTTTGCAGCAATACTAGTAGTGTATCTATATAAAGATACACTGTTATATATGTTATCGCATAGTTTAGAAGAGTTGAGGTTACACTGTAAAGTATATCGTAACGCATGTGAATGTAAAACCCCCATAAACAAAAAGTACTTCCTCATTTCATATCAGAATATTGCGTGAAGATCATCTTGTGGCAAGTTTGCATTCGGCCGGAGAGTGTTGCCTAGGTCTGGTCACATTATTCAGTTCCATAATAGTCTTTATACAGCAGTAAGATTAAATTTCCCCCAAAGAACACCTATTTCCATTCTGCTTATAGAACGTATGTTCATTTCAAATATGTGTGTTCATTAAATGATAAATGACAGTAAGAGATATTACTGAGTGTTTCTATATATAGAGACACATGTGTTTACTGATTAATCATAGCTTGGATAAGATTAAAGGATACAGTGTAAGCCCATAGCTAACGATTTGCAGTCTGCAATGGAAAGCAAAGCATATAGGTAATGATACTATGTTATGCCGAGATTCAAGTTACCTGTTAAACTCCAGTGTATCGTTAAAGTAAGTGAGTTTTTATGACGTGGTAAAAAGGTTGCAATCATGTAAATCAAAGCGAAAGAGGAAACAAAGAAAAGTGCTACCATCATGTCTTGTGCAGGCCTAAATGTTAATGTCAATCAGCTGTTATAAATTCTTATAACTCAACCAAAACATATTCATTGAACTTTATATAAACAACAGAATACCTTTGTATGACATTCAACACTATTTTTCCTTAGTAACCCAATTCGTGAAGTGTTGTAAACTGATATGTCATTGGAGGCCATAGATTGTTATGCGTTTCATTTAGTTCTGTGTTGCATCTGAGGAACTGATGTAATGGCTTGTTTATTAGACTATATAGGCCAGTCACTGATGAACATCGGTTGTTTAAAGGGCCCCTTCTCAGAAGAAAACAAGGAATTAAAACAGGTTTATAGAAATACAACCTAAGCTCATAGTACTGGGTTTTCACATTCTGCAACATATCGAAATGTATTTGTGCCTTTGTCATATTTTAAGCCTACTCGGCTTGTAGACTAGATGATACTGCATGTAAACCGATGTCGCGTTGTCATTTTATGAGTAAAGATTCAATTTATATTGTGGGCCTATAGTGAATAGGCTAGCTATACGCACTACACAAACTTGTCCGTATGTTATGCCATCTCATAGCGAGCGAAATTAATGCAATTTCAGCAATATGCGAATCCGTCAACAACTGTCCATAATTTGCCATCATTAAACCAAATTTCAACCTCTGGCTATTTTAAATCAACAAATTTTGCGCCACTTTCACTCGATCGTAAGTGGAGAAATCCAAACAAAGCTCGGAGTTATCGTTGTTGTAAAAGACGTAAAATATGGTCATTTCCGTCACCGGATGACTATGGAATGAAGATAGATCATCTTATTAAGACGAGGGGCAGCTTTGGGAAGAAGTTCTCACAAGCTGTTATTATGATTACGGTGTACTCAACGGTGTACTTGAATATGAAAGACTATACGTCGAGCAAAGGAAATCTATCTTTCCAATTCTCAACATTGCGGCACAAAAAAAAAGGGGATATTTCCCGCAAGTCCATCACCTCTGCTTTCCGCGCTCGCTTGTCAAGGTTCGCGCGAAAGTTAATTACTCTTAAAGGGGCTTTTCGCCTATGACAATAGTAATGGCAAAAGTGGTCGGTTTGCGTGTTTGTGTATGTATGTGTGTGTGTGTGTGTGTAAGGGTACATGTCTAAAATATTTTCCAATTCTGAAAATTAAATGCAAGTATCGGTAAAGTATTTTTATGATGTTTTTAAAATTGCTGTAAAGGTTTTTTCACAAACAGTTCCCGGTTGTGACAGGGAGACAGGCAGACACACAAACATATGGCTCAACGAGTCAACAGACACATTTGACCCCATTTACACCTTTTTCTTCATGTATAGTCAAGTTCCGCCTAATAGTTCATTAATCTGGTTAATCAAACATTGTCGGGTTTCCTGGTCATTGTTCTGATTCAGAATAGGTTATAGTTTTAAGGTCAAATTGGATAAAAGGGCAACCGAGTAATTTCATATAGTTTAAATGTCACCAGGTTTGCCACAAAATGATAGAAACTGTCTAACTATTAGACAGTCATATATACAATAGCACATGAGCATGTGTTTATCAGGAAGACTTGTATATAGCAAGAGCCCAACATAAATAAATATATATATATATGAACAATACTCAAACGGTTATAAAGCTCTACACAAGAGTACTATACCTTGCACAATACATAGTACGGTAGTTATTCAACATTAGCAAAATGCCCCCCCCTCCGTAAAACAATATCAAGGGCGATTATGTGTACAGGCAAATACGGTATATGCTAGAGTAGTAATATAGTCTTAGACTCACTACAAAGTCTAATACTAATCAGATATACGGTATACACTCCCCCCTTTATCGACAGCTCAAACCATGACCTATTAACACTGCTGTTTTGAACCTCCCTGTGTGCCTCTATAGTTATTTCCTATTTTACACTGAAATACACACTCTCTCCTCTCTTTTTTTTCTCTCTCTCTCTCCGTCTTACTTTCTTTCTCCCTCTCCCTGTCTTGAGAATGAAACAACTTGAGATGTCATTCCTTCGGCGATGATATAAATCCCGTTCACAGTCCCGCACAAGTCTTAGAAAATGTTATGCTTTCAAGAAAATTAAAAAAAGTAAGCTTTCGCTGTATCAGTTTAAATATTTACATCTCTGCTCCTTTAATTACTAGCGGTGTAGGCAGTATATATGTTGGCTGCTGTCATCTTATCAGTCGTAAGATGAGCGCATCTCCAAGTACGCTCTGCAGCGTCTCATAAAAAAAAAAACCCGAGGTTTAGGATGTATAAATCAAAATTCTTCGTATTATAGTCTTATACTGCGGTATCTCCCTTTTCCCCAGTTTTGTCTTTCTACGAGTTCGTCTCTATAGGTTGAGTTTCATTACCTCGGCAAAGGCACGACCGAGTCGTTACGCTTCCCTTTGGATATTTGAGCTGACTTCATTCACAAGCGAATGAATGGCAGGGAACGGGAAAGGCTTCATCTCCGTTATGTTAATTTTCACAGGGATTGAAATTTCAAATTACGTTGTTTTTTTTTTAAACATGTATACATACGAGAATGAATATTATACACTATAGCGGGTTTTTAAACACCCTTTTAACAGGGTTTCTATTTTCAGTTTTATGCATAATGCAGTAATTATTAATTAATTTCTCATTTGTTTGAGTTGTCTGTTTCAAGAGAGTTCTCTCTTAACATGACTATTATCTGATTGTTGCAAGGCTATGCCTTGCTTACTCAAATTTTTCCATGACGCCAACATATATATACACAACAGTATAGGTTTTGTTTCACTGTAGGCAGAATTAAGGGAGGAAACGCCAAAAAAATGTATACTTATGAACGTTCCTGTGATAGTATATATTGACCCCATTATGAACCTTTGGGCAACAAAATTGATATTTTTGTTCACCAAAAATGCCTTAAAGAGGCTAGATATTCGCAATGAGCGCGCTCCGATACAGACCTTGATCAATAATCATGGGTAGGCTAAAATGTCCAGGAAGGATACAAGCATAATCCATCTACAGTAGGTAAAGCATTAAGCATAATGATCACACTACTGGAGGAAAGTGAATCTCGAACCCTTGAAACATGAAACGGTAAACTTATCAGCAATTACAATCCCATTCCCTATCCCTTTGATTTTCAGTTTCCAAATCGCTTGGTATATACGTTCTGTAGTCTGCCAGTGGCATATGTTGCGTACATGTTTTTCTGTGTTATGCAACATTAAGATGTATACCGTGAATTCCAGACCATTATCTAATGAACAGTCGCTCTCTCCCTTTACTCATGAATAACTCGATCTCATGTATTTTAAAGAAAAATATCGATTGTCCTTACAACGATTTTACTCACTAAGGCTAAGCACTTAGTATGCTAGGCTAAATGATGGTGTAAAATCAATCTTGAAATGCATCATGTGAGATGACTTCGAACCCCTAAAGGCAACATACATATGTAATCCTTTATTCCTTTTAGGTTTGTGCTACCTTACGTCTTAATATCGGCACATTGTTAATAAACCTGACACCTATCTTGATAAAGGACCGATAAGCAATCTATAGTACCGTACATTGCTTCAAATAGAATTTACCTTAGTTGGTCCTATAGTTACATCATCGGACTTCTATTAACCCTTGGTAAACTGGTCATTGAAGAATGGATGTTCTTTGTAAACAATAAGACAGAGTAACCAAATAATAGGTGCTTACATTGAAGTCACCTTGCCTATTCAAGATGGATACAACCTAACGTATCGGTGCGTCCATTCTGAGAGCTGGACATTATTGATCTGAAATTTGAAGAGCTTATCCAATGCTTTGTTACCAAGGATTGTTGTAGCAACCAGTGACTCCTAACCCCGACGCTTGGTCAGTTCGTGTACTGTTGCGTTTCGTATGCACGTTCATATCTCGGTGTACAAACTGCAACCGTTTTGAATTGGGACTTGACAAGTTTGTCACGTAACCAATGGACCGCTCCCCAACCTCCGCCCCTCCAAACACCAGACTATTCCTCTTCTTTAGTGTATTTAAAATAACAGCGATATAATTGAGGTATATTAACATGGCAAAGATGTATTACAGTGTGGAAATATTTCAAGAGGTACAAGCTGTTTATACACGGCAAAGGCAAAACAACAACGCTATATAGCTAAATTTCTGAGGCTACGTGGGGAAGGGGTATTCTTCTCACCGAAATTATAATGACTTAGATCGAAATGTAGGTATCAAACACAATCGTGTCTTTACCACATCTTTCACACACACACATATATCTCATACGGCTTCCACGGATTCATTTGCCACCTACTATACTATAGGCATATCATGGCGCCAAGTTGTATGATGCCTTGACATCTAAGCCGCTATATCATGGAAGATGCCGGATGGTTAGTCTACAATTACGAAAACGGCACCATGCAAGTCAATAGTTCGTGTTTATGATCAACATATTCACTTTATACAAACCTAAGTAGTATAGGCATCTTTCCAGATATATGATCGTTAACATGTTAGCAACGCCTTTTTTTTCTATTTGGCAGTCGAATTAAAGGTCACGAGTACCTTTAATATTTTAAGTTGGAACACTGAAGGAGGACAGTGTGGTAGGCCTACTGTGTAGGGGAAAGTAGAAGATTCGTCTCAGAGAGGTCAGGGTATTTGAGAGTACAATATAATATATATCTTTCTCTGATGTAAGCTGGTCCTACAGGTTTATAGGTATTAGTGCTATCACCACTCCCCTTCCCCTCCAGTCAAGGGTTTGTCAATGTGTCAGTTGCACATATATTTAACTGCATGATAAGCAGGGGCGTATTTAGGGGGGAGGCCATTGGGCCATGGCCCCCCCCCCCTTCACGGATGTCGGAAAAATTTTTAAGTTTCTGCCAATGCGACGTTATTAACTGGCAACAAATTCATGAGAAGAAATTGTACCTGGAATATATGATACGTTGCCCTAGATTCATGTGAGAAGGGGCCTATGCTGGGATTTTAAAATTGTTTGGTAATTTCTAATTGTGTAAAATTGTACCTCGAATATACTGTAACACAGTTTTTTCATGCCAGCCCTGGCC
>KN884956.1:44012-71974 GCA_000934455.1 Apostichopus parvimensis | reverse complement strand
CCCCTCCCCTTAGACCCCTCCCCCAGGCCAGCCATCAGTCTTCAGCCCCCCACTCAAAAGTACCTTCCTACCCCACTGCATGGCGGGATTAGCCTTATTGCAATTTATAATTGTGGGTACCTGTGGAATAAATGATAAGAAATCGCCCCTGAAAACCCCCCAAAACACATAATGATGATGATATTGACAGGGCTAACAAAGCCCTGGAAGTGCTATTTCCTGCCATCTGGGGACCTTGAAAACCACAAATTTTCTTGTACGCTCCGCGCCAACCGACGGTGGCGCTCCGCTTAGATAGTCCTGCATATTAATTGGCCCCCCCATACACAAAATCCTGGCTACGCCACTGATGATAAGCTATGGGTTAGAGCCATTTTATATCCCACTAGTAGCACACCGTGATATTGGAACCCAAGCATAAGACGAGACTTCTATTGTTTACCCGGTTGCCTATAGTTACATTCAAAGGATCCCACAGACCATTGATTTCAAATATGACTTGGGTTCCACAATTTACATGCACTTCGCCAATATGAATAAGGCAAATGATATCATTTAAAAATACACAAGAATTCTGACAAAAATAACAAATTGCTGGTCTGTAAGTCTCAACACCTCCTAAAGTGCAATTAAGGTGCTGTATCCAGTTCCGCGAAATTTGTCATGTCTATAGCTACCCCGCTACAGCATATGTGAAATATTATCATGAGTAGCCTACCATGGAGATGGCTAATGTGTTCAGTGATCCTGTAAAACAATGGGAAGCCTTTTCTTTCTTTTTTATCATTGAAGTATGAACCCCGTAAACAGGGAGGATAAGCATCTCTACCTCACGGAGGAGCAAATCGTCATTTGAATTACAACCAATCAAAATCAACCAATTTCAATTTCATCTCAAAAAATAATAATAATAAAATAAACCAATTGCTCAACTATGGTCAAAGCTTTACGCAAATATATACTAAGATGGAGAAGATAGTGCCTTTACATCACTAGTTGCTAGATATAGACAATGAGTACACCTTGGAACCGTAATTTTCAATAAAAGTATTTACTTTTTTAAATCTCGTTTGTACAGGTCTCTTTGGTAGCTACGATACACAAACCACAGCAAGCATGCAGTATGTTTGCACGTTGAGGCAGGAGCTATAGTAAATTATCTAAATTCTATCAGTATTGTGCCTACATTTCATCATTTTATAACGTTGCTCCAAGTTTTCAGAAATATTCTCAGATAATCAACCCATGTTACCGAGACTTTGAGGGTGTCATGGATATTTGTTTGTTAAAAGTTCATTATGGGGAACCATAAACTATCATTTCAGCTTAACATTTTGGATAAACTTTACTGAAGAAAATCTTGAAAGTAGCGTTATAAGCTGCAGTACACACTTGAAATACTGATAAGAGCACAGAAAGGTACGGTAGTGATGGGCATATAACATGCTCAGGTTTTTTGATATGGGTATAAGTGAACTTAGATAGGTAAGTATGGGAAGGTGGGGATGACGTCACTCTCAAATGCTATTTTCCTAGATAAGAGATAAGTGTTAGTTCCACAACCACAAAAGCAACACGAAACTAGTGTGTGATAGTGTGTTGAAATATGAAAGCAATGAAAAGTCGTGTTCTATTTTCAACAAATATTTCTAAAGCTCTAAGAAAAAAATGAAGGACCAGCTTGAAGGCAGGTACTTATTGATCTCAAACTATACATATTTTCCCTTTCAAAAAATTAGATTACCGAATACAAAAAGAATATTTACAAAAGTGTTACAGTTGCTCTCAAGTTCATCATAATTTCTCCGCATTTTAGGATAGAATATACAATGTAAGCGGCGTCCCATAAATCGAACCCTAGGGGAGCTCCCCTCACCGGTCCGTGAACAAAGCATTGTAATGATCCTTTGAAGGGCAGTGGCTTCACAAGACGTTTGGAAGTGGAAGGGAGGGGCACAGCAAATGAGAGAAACTTTGGGAGATTCAGTCCAGGAAAGTGCCATAGGACCCCTGCTGTGGGTCAAAGAGGGGAGGGGGAAACGACAGAAGCTTTGCAATTTCTATCATTTGCAGAACTTATAAAAGCTTCAAATCAGCACAAATTTTGAGAGAGACACTAGTAAATTATTGTCAGTATATGTCAAAGATTTGTAAATCTTCCTGCTTCTATATTGGAATGTGAAAATTTCATTTAAAGGGGTGGGTGGAGGGGGTGTACCAAATATTCCACGTGCCCTTTCCCCTTGAGACACCACCCATTATGGCAGTGGTGCAACCAGCGGTGTCAGTGGTCAGGAGCCCCAGTCAAATGTATACCCCCATACCCCCCCCCCCCTAAGAAAATATGACATTATTTGGAGAACAAACATTTGAAGAAAATTACAAAATGCATGGGTCAGTTGACCCAGTTCGCGGTAGACCTTAATCTGTGATTGACGGGAATTCCCAATTGAATTTTTAAAGTTATCCAAATTCTAAACTTGATTTGCCAAATGAGAAAGTTTACTGAAAAATGAATCATCCAATTATAGAGAAATACATAGGCTTTTGAACGATACATGTATATGTACTGTCAACAGTATGAGAACAGAGTACATGTGGTTATCATTCCCCTACCCCACTCGAACTCACCCCCCCCCCCCACCTCACGCCACTGCATTATGGTTAACGTCTTCGACCATAGGGAGTTTTTTTTTAATACCGCGTTAGTTTAGTCTTGATTTTATTAGAAATACGAGGATCAGGAGGGATTCTGCTTCCCAGCAATTACCACGAGAAAACTAGAAGCTTAGCACAGAAACCTGAATGGCTGTTCGAATCCTTCATATAGTTTCTCTAGTGCATTCTTAATCCATTTGCAATTTAGCACAATGGACAAAGGTATTTCCTTTTCATTCTTTAACAACTCTTCGAGACAAGAAGTTGTAGCGTGTACTGTGTCTATACTTCAGACTTAACTATAACTTTAAATAATGGTCTATACAGCTGTTACAATACTGTAGTCCGAGGGTAGGTTGAGTGTAGTAAACACCAAAATAACAAAACTTTCCAAAGGAAGAATGATATAAAAATTGTTTTTCTTCTGTATACTAACCATATTTATATATGATTGATGTACGCGGAAACCTATAGACCGTTTGCGGTAGTAAAGTTAGTAGTATTGTATGAGTCTAGACGCCTGTCCATAGAAACGACTGAATCATTATAGTAAATCGCAGAAATAAAATAGACTTAGCGAAGCGATTGTATTTATTACAGGCCGCAGTATGTTAGCTAACACGCCTGGTTAATATACATTTGGCTTTAAAATACACCTCTTGAAAAAAAATATTCAAAGTATTTCCCAGGCCAGGTTTCTTAAGCGTGGGAGAACCTGCAGTATATTAAGTGGTATATAATTACTTCAAGAAACGATGTTAATCTAACCTGTGATATATAATGAATTTTACAACAACATATATGGGGCGACCGTTGGCAACCTCGACGAAACATATATTAGTAAAGCAAAAATATACATGAAAAGAAAAGATATAAATAAAAACAAAATCGTTGTTTTAAATATAGTAGCAGTATACTCTTAAACAATTTACAAAAATAAATAAAAATCTTAATTTCACATACCTGGAAGTGCCCTAAATTGTTTGAAAATAAGGGAGAGTAGATTTGTTCCTGACGCGATCTCGAGTGAAGCACCACTGCATCAGTGAAGAATGCCAATCATCCCAACACAAAACCTTACTTAGCTTTCCCAGGTAACGCCTGGTCACGTGCCATTTTGTCATCCAATAACGATGTCTCGCTTGAGTGACGTAATCAGTCATCATTGATTACCTGTCTATTCATCTTGTTAGGCAAAGCCATTTAAAAATAGCTAGCATTTTTTTCTTGTCTTTCTTTCTACACTCTCCTTCAGTAGAGCCTACCGTGGCCTGACATTTATGTTCGTTCATGTTTATTGCATAGACATCATCATTGTCTTCGTCGTTCGAGGAGAGAAAGGAAATTTAACACCGACTGCAGTTCTACTGCTATGCGACATCTGTCTCACAGATTCTCTGTAGCGCACAGACATAGCCTGATACCGTACAGTTTACTCTTCTGGCTGGCTGTACGATGAAACTTTTGAAGTTAATGAACCTGCTTTCATTCAACGAATCAACAGCGATCTTAGTATATCACGGCAGGCTAACACTTCAGTAGTCTACTGCGGTACAGCTTTCATAGCGCACGATTGTTGATGCAGTCACTGGGGCGCTACATAAATATATATATATTTTGTAGTTTATAGCCTATGCAGAAACGACCTAAATGACATGTGCTAATGTTAGGTCTGTAGGTTGGTTGTAAATGGTCAGTTGTAAGTCTCCCCGTTTGGGAAAACGATGTTTAAAAAAGTTATTCATTTCGATTCATATATAGCCTATAGTTGTTTCATTTTCCAATTCCATATTTTAAAATACATTGAACACGGACAACGCATATAAACATGATGCTGAAACATTGAATACTTATTCTTTCTGCATCGTATAATATAGCACCCTGTCTGTTTTCCACTTGTAATCTTATATCAACTCCCTGAATCTAGTTTAACAACTTAAAAACATACCACGACCTAGATCATCTATATGTTGGGTCAAATACCAATTAATTTTAAATTACCACCACCGCACGATAGATTCGAGGATCGCATTAATTATTGTCTGATAACATCATCCAGTGACGGTTAACAATGCATGTCTTGAGGTTTATGCGGGGCAGGTCTCAAAGGCGAAGGAGAGCAACATGTTTTTTTCTCTTATATACGAATATTAATAACTTAAATTTTAGGAGAACCTTAATTCATATTGCACCTCATCCTAGGTCCTGTCCTTCGCCTCAACCTTCCGGAGAGGTGTAGTGTTGCGCCACAATCTGTATACCCATGTAAGTTAACCTGCTTTATCTGGTTAAAGGTGGGATGGGTGCGTGATTGAGGGGGGGGGGGTGGGTATACCATCAATTAGGCTCACTACTATCATTATAACACCTGTCATTAGTCCTCCTTTTTAAATGATGCGCGGGCTTAAGCCTTGTTACGGTTACCTTGCAGTTTGCAGGGCCCGGTTAGGATCTCAGTCACGATTCACCTCTTCGGTAATTACAAGCCAACTTGAATACGCCTCGGTTGGTAACAACACACATGTATCAAATGGGCGAGGGTCGTATACCTCTTCCAAAGCACATATCATTAGCAAACTGGGGGACAGAGGCATTGTAGTTGCCTCCTCTTGAATTATAGCGACATTGTTAAAGGGGCGCAGTGGCTTGTTTCTGTCGATGGGTATATGGGGTTGAGTAGTAGGGGGTTGAATGGTAGGGTGTTAAGGGGTAGAGGGGTAGGGGGTTGGGAATGAAAGAGGGGGTTATGAAATTATTGTGATAAGATGATGTGGCATAACAACATGTCTCTGTGTACAATTGGAAAGGAGGCCGAGTATACCCGGGAAATGGGGAGGACGGGAGGGGGAGGGGTGGGGCGGGGTGGGGCGGGGGGAATTTAAGTCTATTCATCATGTAAGTTCATATAACTGCTTGGACAGCACTGTCGGTCTACATACCTTTTAGTATAATCTGCTGCTTATTAACAGTGCTGCCATTAAAGTTGTACGGATTGTAAATTTACATATTTTCATTTTCTTGTATTGTATACGCTATTCAAACAAGCATATTGTCACATCATGGTTCAAAACGTCAGGAGAACGTATTCTTTCATCTAATTTATTTTATATCATTTCATTTTGTATGAATCTCACTACAGTACATGCCAAAGACGATTCTTTTCTAGACAGAAATTGAACTTTTCATTTTCATTCCCTAAAGATATTTCCTTAATCTGACTAAAAAATGAGAAACTTATGACAAAACAGGATCTGAATGAACATTCACAGTCTACGATAATTAGATTTCCTTGTGCAAAGTCATGAAAATATACAACGGGCTGTCGGTAAAATAAACAATATATTTGACAAACTTATATAAGGGCTATTTCTCCAGTGAATGCTAGTTCGAAGTCTTGACACAAGTTCACTGTGGCCTACTATGATTGATGTGTTTAAAGAAATCGTAGTGAGTTGAAAAATCCAGAACAGTGAAAAAACTTTCAGCCTCCACCGGGATTCGAACCAGGGCCTCTCGCTTAATATGAAAACTGAAAGTTAATGATCTAACTTTAATTTGGTAAAAATATATATAAATATATATATCGGATTTTCCCGTTCGTTTGATCAGTCACAATCCGGTAATACGACGTGTTTGTCATAACGTTACTAAGCCAATTGCCATGGTGGGGATGCAAACAGCTGCTTAAAAAGTCACTAGAACGGCAAAACTTGATTGCCTACGTGACCTCTAAAAATAGAAATGTATGATGTTTCGTTGGTGTATAATTGAAGGAAACTTACCTGGATAGAACAATACCTATATATACCGGCGATAAACAAAGACTTTATGTGTACAAAGTCAAAGTGTTATATGAGTAAATACATCAGTTTGGTTTGAGAGATACAGTATCTTCACTCATATCTTGATAACATTGAACATAATGCACCCAGTTCACGTCCCGATAACCTTGCGGTTGGGATTTCTCAACTATTGTTGTACCACATTTCGAGTATAGTGTTTATACCTGAAAGGTTAACCATTGTCTGGAAAAGCCCCTTAATAGATGACTTTAAACGAATTACCCTTTTACATATAGCATTATTATTTTCGATGCTCAGAGAGATTCCGCAACCGTTGAGATGACACACGGGCTTGGAATTACTGTGCTTAACTTTCACCTCTTTTTAGTTAAGAATCTAAACCATCATGATGGTTAAAATTGTAAGTGTAATGATAGTTCAAGCGATTAGGTATCACATATATGGTGGATAGGACATGTCAGTTGAAACTTCTATTTATGCTCTACTGATTTCTGAAAGTGAGGAAGTTAATGGAGCAATTAATAGCGGTATGATACCTATTGGTTCCACAACAAGGTTATGTGTATATTTCAGGTTAAACGCCCTCTTCAAGGTTAAGTTGTATCATTATTATATGGGGATACTGGAAATTCTAATATACCTAGTTTCTAGAATTTTTTCAGCTTTTATTTTTTTGGCAGTAATGGGACTATTTAGTTTCCTATTAACTTGATTAGGAGAATTCCGATGGTTTTGATTAATGGCTGATTTACTCCAACACAGGACTTATGTAGGCTACTTAAGGTCAAAACCATGATCAAAAGCTAAAATCTCTTGTAACTATATAGGCAGATTAACTTGTACCTTTCAATGTCATAATCGAATGAGTTCCTAGGGAATTGAGATTCCAAAGTATTCTTGCATTTGATTAAAATTCAATGGGTGTTTGTGGTGTGAAGGTTATGTCAGAACCAATGGGTTCCTGCAGGAAGTATATGCTTTTTTTCCCTTCTATACTAGGTAAATGTTAAGATTTTTCAAAGAGAGTTTTTACTGGTTTTTCATTTGATCAGGATTTTACGGCTCTTGACAAAAGGGTTATTTGGCTTGAGGTTTGTCATGGGTTGACAATTGTCAGTCATTTTGGCAAAGCCTTTTTAATCTTGCAAGTATAAGCATATTCCGATAGATATTTACATGTGTTGATTCTTTGCCTGTTTGTATAACGTTTTGTGGTGAAATTTGGATGGCTGGCGACACTGTCGATGGTGTAACCACGCCGTAGCAAGAAATTCTGAGTTGGAGGGACACCGACAATTTTTGAAGAGCAACCTATACTCATGGCCTACCTGTGGCTTTCTTGTGAAGCTTGTGTACAAATTATAGTGGTACGTTTGTATTAGCCTTGTAGTTTGATAGTTTTCTGGATTTTTATAGACAAATGTTTAAGTGATTATATAAAAGTCTTAAGATAAAAGAGCATTTCCTATCGAAGTGGAAGTTTTCTTCAGATACCGGGGGTGGGGTGGGGTGGGGTGGGGTGGAATGGGGTGGGGAAGAGGCAAGGGGCTCGATCGAAGATAAAAAACACAGCACTTTCTTAAGGTTAACCAAGATAGTTATTGGTCTTGCATTGCCACATGTAAAGGAAAAGGATAAGACAATCTACCTGTTTACGTTCTGAAATGTCGGATAGTTATTTGGAGGGTCAGAAAGTAGGCTAATAGATTTAAAAAATTGTTGGCATATCCAGAACGATAAAATATGTTGCCGCACAACAGATCTACACAGCTATCTCAGTTGGTAAAGGAGCAATCTTTGTTTTGTACTACCATTTTTATTGAGAGCGGACGTCACGCAAGTACTACCGTTTGTAAAAGCAACTTTTATGTGACTTTTAACCTTCCCAAACCTACCATGCCGAATAAGAAGAAGAAATTTAATGCTCGTTTCCCTCCGGTTAGTTGGGTTTTCTTGCCGTTCTTATTTTTAAATAGATATGCATATATAGTTTCCAAAACCCATCCGTATAACTGTTCATGTTCCTGGTTGCACACCTACATTATGTGGTCTAGTTTCACAAAGTTATATTGATTTA
The DNA here is from genome assembly GCA_000934455.1 of Apostichopus parvimensis. Classification (NCBI taxonomy): domain Eukaryota; kingdom Metazoa; phylum Echinodermata; class Holothuroidea; order Aspidochirotida; family Stichopodidae; genus Apostichopus; species Apostichopus parvimensis. Next base: position 63,436 of record KN884956.1, on the reverse strand, counting down.
AGTTTCATAGTATTATTGTTAGCACAATGTGTACTAAAAAAAACGCCATTGATATAATTATATCGTCTGCCAGGCGGATAGCATAGCATACGTAATTATCCATCAGGCAGCCAGGCGATTAGTGAGAGAAAAATGCCGAATTCGTTCGGCTTCCTTGAAATATAAGTGAAAGTACTAACTATCTAGTACTATTTTAATAGGCTAGGCGTATGTACCTTATTTGTGTGGCTGAGGCCACATCACCTTTATAAATCCCACAGCTGGGCAAATACTGTGGGCCCACCACCTTATGGTAGGCACCATTAAAACGTCAAGTCCTACTGTTGTGACTACTGTTTGCATGAAGTTTCTATGCTATACTACAGCATTTCGGTACAACAGTTTTTAGTTTTAGAGACCCAAGGCTCAGGAAGCCTTACAGTAGCTTATTTGAGACCCTATCGGTGTTAGATCAAAACTAAGAAAATGCTTAAATTGTTAAACAATGGATACCCTTGATCATGATATAGGCCTATTGTGAAACCTAATTTGGCATGGTTCATTTGACAGAACCTCTGGAGTGGCTGCCCACATGACTTCAGAAGCAGTCCAGTGTGAACACCCATTTTTAAAAGAAGACTTTACCATAATTTACAGGTCTCTTGACCATTGCTATCATTACATCCGCTGTCTTGTCTCTTGTTTCTCAACAGGCACGTATAAAAAAGATTATGCAGACCGATGAAGAAGTTGGGAAAGTTGCTGCAGCTGTCCCAGTTTTAATTTGTATCCTTTATTTAGAATCAACAAATGTACAGTATCCAAAAAGGATTAATTTGTACCTCAATTATATTCTCAGATGTATCATACAGGATCAAATAAACTTGACAGCTAATGAGTGGATGCCATATAGATTCAAAATATTATAAACATCTTTAACATCATAATACATGCACATTTAAAAGAGCAGCATTAATGAAATGAATGGATTTATTTCAGTGTTTTGCATTCGGTGGCAAATTCACAGTTTTTTTTTGTACCCTAAGCAGTGTAATAGTTACAAATCAAACAATTTGCAATTGCTCAACTTAGAATGTCCAGCCCTTGTGGCATTAGCTGGGTTTGCCGAAAGAACATAACACTATGGCAACTGTATTATGGATCCATATGGATGTATGCAGTACTGTTGCCTAAACCATATTTCAGACAATTTTCCAAATCTTTCATGGTTCTTTCATGAGTCAAAACAAACATGTTTTACTTGACTGCATTGTAATAGGATTGTATATCAAGTAAATACACCAATATTCAAAATGTTTGGGCACTGAGAAACCAATGTTGGATGTGGTTTGATTTGCCATTCAGCACACATTCAAGTTTGTAGCATAATGTTCATCTCTGACTTTGCATTCCAATGTACTTGAGTAAAAGATAGTGTCACAACATAATGTATCCATCCCTCTGCTGTTCAAAGCAACCACTAATACTTAGCATACTGTAAGCCAATAACATTCTCATAGCAGATGCTACCATGGCCAGGCTACTTTATGTACAATTTGGGGTGGAGAATGTAGTCATTGATGGGTGACACCATTTATAGTACCAGCTGCTGTAAACTGAATTATTTTCAGGTCAGGTGACCACACTTTCGCATAGTTCATTGTACTATTTACTAAAGTGAAATATATGATATAATGATATTTATTAAATGTAAACCATTTGCTTCGTAGCTTAGGGTATTAACAGTGGATGTTTTCCTTTCATTTCTTTCTTTTACTAATACAAGTCATCACACATATTTCCTAAATTATATTACAGCGAAAGCTCTGGAGCACTTTATTCAGGATTTATTAGTCAAAGCCTCTCGACAGACCTTAGAGAAGAATGCAAAGACTCTAACAACGTCGCACATGTAAGAACTGATTTCAAGCTCTTCCTTCACTCCCCCTTACTGACAATGTCACACATGTTAAAACTGATTTCAAGCTCTTCCTTCACTCCCCCTTTATGTCAATGTCGCACATGTAAGAACTGATTTCAAGCTCTTCCTTCACTCCCTCTTTCTGACAATGTCGCACATGTAAGAACTGATTTCAAGATCTTCTTTCACTCCCCCTTTATGACAATGTCGCACATGTTAGAACTGATTTCAAGCTCTTCCTTCACTCCCCCTTTATGACAACGTCGCACATGTTAGAACTGATTTCAAGCTCTTCTTCCACTCCCCCCTTTATGACAATGTCGCACATGTAAGAACTGGTTTCGAACTCTTCTTTCTGAACAGGAGTGCAGTGTCATCAATCATTCCAAACTTTAACATATAGGAATAGTTATACTTTAATGTTCCATTCAATTGTTTAATTCATTTGCACATGTTTTCAAACAGGCCCGAACACCTCTTTCCTGATCCCATGTCGACAAAGTATGGCTGAAAATTTGATGAATATACTGGTTGCTTTGGATCAGAATACCTTCTAAATTTAGTATGCATTATTGGCAATAATTCTGACAGGATTTGGTTTTTATGATAACCTCTTTTGTTCTTTGTATGAAGGTACAGTTGATACTGAAATTTTATACAACTGATGAATATCACACAGGAGGCCATGTGCAAGTAACTGAAAATCAAACAAGACCTTGTAAACATAATTGCTTGTCCAGAGGCCTGGGTAAATGTAGAAAATACATTGAGAGGGTTGATTTATGCTTTTAACTTTCTCATAGTTTTAATCTTTTTGAGTTCTAACCAATACTACTTTTTCTTGTAGTTGTATCAAGGTGATGTCACACAGTTCCTGTTAAATTAGGCTTTTTCAAAGCACTGCCCTGGTTTTCCTTCTTACTCTTTAAAAGAACGTTATAAGAAGTGATGTTTGTTATTAATATCTTATTTGCGTTTATTTATCGTTTCCTGGCGTACAATTCTCATCTTTTGCTTCTTTCTTCATTTTACTTTCCTACAGAAAGCAATGCATTCACAGAGAGAAAGTATTTGACTTTCTGAAAGACCTGGTTGTAGATATTCCAGACTTACAGAATACAAAAGACAACAGCACTTCATCTAACTCAGGACAGAATTCACGACAAAAAAAGTATGGTTTATCTGGTATTTTGTTATATCCTATTCGAATCCACTAGAAAGTTTGCCTCCATTCGTTTGCACACATACTAGACTGGTTTAAAGGAAAACAAATAGTTTTGGAAAACAAAGAATGTTGCTTTAACCCACCAGAATTCATCAAAATCACCACTGCAGAAAACTGTTTCAATGAAACCATCCAATAATTGGTTTCATTGCCCATTGTTTGTCAATAGTACTGTAATCGTTCTCATCACATTATGATGTTTGTTCTAAGATAAAAATTGTCTTACAATTTGTCAGAAAGGAATGTATTCCGTCCTATATATGATAAGGTACTGAGTGAATTACCCATATTTCATCTCTCTAATTTCGGAAAGAGAACAAGTTACGTAATAGTGCTGTCATCTTGAAGATATTATCTGAGGAGTTGTTTAAGTTTTCATCTTACCATCTCAACATAACAAACTTCTCATAAATATATCAGACCTCCCAGGGAAACCTTTAAAACCTTTAGAAAATCTTTGTTTTGTCTAAGAGCCCCTGGAAGGTCTGATATATGCATCAGAGATTTCTCACCAAAATGAAGTGGGACATAAGACTGGAAAACTGCCTTTTTGAAAATGTCTTATTTCATTTACAGATGATGAGAGAGTTGGTAGTATATGTTGAGTATTTCCTAGCATATTTTAAACTAATGCTGGTCTCCATTTTCTTTTGTCAACAAACAAACACAGAGCAGGCAGAGGCAAGAAGAGGAAGACGAAAGCATTGCATTCAAATTCATTTTCAGACGAGGTAAGATGGGCTGTCTTCTTTTATTACTCACAGATACGAAGAAACTTGAAAACAGTTCGTTGCATTTTTTTTGTCAAAAAACTTTAACAAACCTAACCAAGCAATTAAAACTTGACAATTCATCAACCTCAAACACACCGTCCTAGATTTGTGACCAAGTGTAAGTTCACTAGTGAATGATTTTTTTATTCTTTTCTTTTTTATTCACAACATTTCATCACCCAGATAGTTGTGAAATCAGTATTAATGACACATACATAGCAGATTAGAAAATTTAAAAATTCCGCTTTCTTTTTTTTATGTTTATAAGGGATTTATGTAGTGAATAGCAGTTTGTTAAAATATCAGAACCAACTCAAAATCTCCTTTTAAAGTACATCTTTCCCAATAAGTTTCAATGAAACAAGTTTACGACTCCATCCTAAGGTATTTGGTGATAAAAATTAAAAAATCCTGTCTAGATGTGATATATGTGTAAAAGTAAGTTGGCCTGACGTTTCGATCCTAGTAGGATCTTCTTCAGAGGCTAAATGACAAGTAACAGTAACAGAAGGGACAAAAACACGCACAGGCTCTTCAGTGGATAACACAGGCTCTCCAGTAGATAAGCAGTTTGCTAACAGTTTTATTTTATTTAGATGTGATATAAAGTGATTTTTTCTGTATTTTCAGGAATCTTCTGAGAATGAGGAGGATGGAGATGAAGAGGAAGATTTGTATGATGAGAATAGTTCAGGGAGTCGCACAACAGTCAGTCCTTCTGGAAGTCAGTCATATAACAGCAATTTTGCTGAAGGGTGAGCATATGAAATTTAAAAACCAAAAGTAAAATGGTATTCAAAACAAAGAATTATTAGCAATTACTTTATTTGTCTAAAGACAAAGCATAATCAAAGTGAAGAATGTTTTGACATGAAACCTTCAAAAAGATGTAAAATCTTTAATTCAATAGAGCAGGAGTTTGAATCCAGTTGTGTAGGTGTTTGATTCCAATCATTCTGTGACCCCAAAATTATCAAACAGGTTAGAAAATATGATTAGTATGCCTTGAAATGGCTTAGAGTATTTAAATATGTTTGATAAGAATTCTAATTGTGGAGGTTTATACAGGACTCTTAAACAGGTGGGCTGGAATTAATTATTTTGGGGCAAAATAGGATCATGATGACACCATTTCTAGGTTCAAGGGAACTTTGATCCAGATCATTCCAGTTGAATTATTTCGTCTAGAAATAACAAAAACCAAAAATCATGCTTATTTTTGAGATCGTGCATTTCCAAAGAAGCTGGAAATTTTCAGAACTGTTTGGTTGTGTTGAAAGGTAATGGCATATAGTCCTTAATAGTCTGGGAACAATTATGTCACTCTGTTTATTAGTGATTCAATTTATGCAATTCTACAGTATCACCTTTAATTGAATTGAAACCTTATAATATCATCTATATCTCTAGACTACTAGTAAGATTGAGGGCTATATAGGTAAGTTGTGAATATTAATGATGGGTTGAGGGTGATCCAGAGAGCAAAAGTATTTGCAAAATTTGCTAACATTCCAGTAAACAGTAGTGGATTTTTCTCCAAGACTTTTTAACGAGGCTGTGTTAATTATAGGAGATATGAGATTTATGATTCATTCATTAATTCTTTCTTGACCAGATCTTCATCGAGAGTAGAACCATCACATGAACCTGACCAACCAGGACCCTCATATGTTGACCTCAAGACAATGAATCCCTCAAAAAGTGCACATATGAATTTCAGCTGCCCTGTACCGATGGGCCAGTACACACCGAGAAAAGTATCTACGGAACAAACACTGGAAGATGATGAAGATTATGACACATGACTTTGATATGCTGCTGAAATGGGATCAAGTAATCGGGGGAGTAAGGAATTGATACCCCCCCCCCCCCCCCCCCACCTTCTCCCTCCTCCCCAATCCATTTCCGAAATCAAACAAGTGTAGTTATTTGATTTTTAGCTGAAGAGAATGACATGACAACATTGATTTGCAAGTTTACTTCCAAGAAGCTTTGGAGAGTTAAGTAAACCACCTGATGCACAAAATTCAATCAAGAATTTAAGAATGTCGGAATGAAGGATAGTCAAATACATTGTGGTTGAATGAGGGAATGAAACATGGCATAGTCTGCATTTTGTACCTATTTCAAATCACATTGGACAAAGTATCTTCCTGGTTTTTGACCAGCTTCTATACATGGATTTTATACAGAGCCACATGAGAACAAAAATCTGTTGGGTTCAAATAAAACAAAGTTCCTGTTTTTAAGGAAATTAATACATTTTTGGGGAATTAAAAGGGAGCCTAAGGAAAGAGCAATGATATAAAATGTCATTTCTAGTCGCAATCTTTATACCTGAACACTGTAAATAGAAACATCTTTATTGTTACATTTATTGAGCCCAGCGGTGGTTACGCAGTTGGGTAGTTGTTACGCGGTAGCTGATATGGAAGTACTATCGATACGCCGATTCTGTAGATCACTTTACTTCAAGTTTGCTTATATTTGGAGAATTACAGAGGCAGGGGTTGTTTATTGAATGAATGTAATGATCACTCATTTGAATATTCCAATTTGAAAGATGATTCTGTGAGCAATTTTGCAGTTTCAACTGTGAGTGAATTTTTGAAGTATTAAGCCATCTTTCATTAAGGATTATCATAAATACTTAAAGTTTAGAAGCACAGGGATTTCTGGAACTGCTATTATCATGTTGATAGGATTACTTATTTGTTATGAGTGTAGGAATCCTAGAAATGTCATTAGTGTGAAAGTTAACTCATTGACTCAGACCTCGGTACCATGACTACAAACCGATTTCAGTTTATCTGCACTGACATTTGCTTTTGTTATGTTGTATTGAACACCTCATCACATTATTCTCTGAAAGATTTAGTTTTGAAGAAGAAAAAATCATAAAAACAGGAAGTGCAATGATTGTGAAAAGAACATACTTCACAATTGTAAGAAGACAGTTGAATATAAGACTATAGTTAGCATTTAAATTCTATATTTTGTATTATGTTTTTTGGTTTTGGAGGGATAGCTGCTCATCAACTTTTTAATTTTAAACATTCTTAACTTGTTTAATCACTTTTCTGGATTACAAACTTTCTCATTCATATTCTGAACAAATTAATAATTTCAAGCAAAGTTTTAAGGCCTTTTTGCCTTAAAAGTGGTCCCAAAAAGGAAAAAAAAAAAAACGAACTGTTAAACTTTTAAGTGAAGTTTGGTCAATGTGAATATGTAGAGGGGTATTAAAGGGGTATTCCAATGGGGGCGCAACTAATCCTTGGCCTCTGTGCCCCAAGTCAATCAATATGCCTCTGAACATTGATAGTCTGTGATGCTATCGGGACAAAGTTTTCTTCGAAAAGCACCATATTTTGTTAAATAATGTTGTTGAACGTCTCTGTGAAATGTGATGCATTTAAAGTGAAAGTTTTCTCTGAACTGGCTAAATGACTTCAGTTTGCTACCAAGTAGAATATTGCCATGATCCCTCTTAAAATAGAATTTACACCTTATTAAGAAGCACACAGACATTTAAAGTTCAATGGTCTTGATAATATCACTTGCTCTGCTGTTACCAGACTACATTCATCAATTTACCCTCATATTTTAGGAATGAAAATGTTGCTATCTGAACTTGTTAATGCAGAATAGTTAGCAACAAACTTTTGACATAATCAACATCTGCTACTGGGATGTGCCCTAAATATATTGTCAATACAGAAAAGTCACTTTAAAAGTTATAGGTAAAGTTTACATTTGGAACCAAAGTCTTCAAAGATACCAAGCAACACCTTACACACTCGAAATAATGGAGATTGTCAAAACAGGTTGAAGAGAGTATTCTGGAATGAATATGTCTCGTAAAATAAAGTGTCACAAAAGTAAGATTTTCCTAGGTGGGTTATATAATATATTCATATGAGGAATGGTCTCTAGCTAGAAGGACCTAAAATCTAGAATTAAAAACTTTTCTTTGTAATTGGTTTTGGTACATTATCAAATCCACCAAACATATTTTCAATCCAAGTGCAATCAAGAAGAGTTCATATTTTGCATAAAGGTGCTGTATCCATTTGGAGGTAATGTAGGATGCATGCTGCAAAGATGTTGTTAAAAATTTCCCAAAAATTTTAAAGTCTGGAATACGATTTGAAATTAATCACTTTACTATGCAGTTTGACTTGTTGTTCATAGTTCAATGGTTAGTGAGGGATAAATAGCAGGTGGAAGGATAACATAAACATGATTGTCCTCTACTCAGAGAGACTTTATGAAAGAAATGTCAACATTTTCTTCATTTATTTTTCTTATTAGTACCACAACATTTGTTTCATACTTTGCATATAAAATTGTTCACTCTTGAATACGTTGTCGTGATGAGAAATGGGGTATATATTAAAGGGTGTGAAGACTCGCGCACAAGGAAACGTCTCATGCCGGTAATCTGACCTAGTTTCGAATGAGGTGTAACAGAATTGTTAGACACCACCATCGATCCCAGAAAATACACACACAGCTTGTTGGTAATTAGACACTAGTGCACAGTCAGTACATGCAGCTACGGTCAATACCCATAACACAGTGCAAATAGCAGCGATGGACATCTCAGGTCTAGATAAAAGATAACAAGGTATCACGTTTCATTACTGTCTGCATTTTGTAGCGACACGAACAAAACGTCACTTGCAAGCAATGGAAAGTTAACTTTTTCAGATGGCCCCACGCGGTTTGGGGCGAGTCTTCAAAGCCTTTACATTTTGCAGAATACTTTAACCAGTCAGCTTGTGTGTGTATTACATACTGCTAATACCTATCAATTGTTAGCATTGATATACCAGCAGATGTGGACTACAGAGTCATGTACAGATTCTCACTCATTCATAACTTTCTGGCAGAAATATTTAAAAACATACGTTGATTGCAGGTACATGCCAAGAATATTCACAATAGGGAGATATGAAGTAGGAGTATTGATATTACCTATATTTTCATGAAAATGTCTGCTAGTAATTTAGTAAATCACTTTACCTTTCTCAAAATCCTGTTAAAGATACTGAGTTGATGCTCACTATGTTTATGACCGACTTAGGTAAGAAACTATCACTACAAGGAGAGAAACAGCAAAACATTGGATCAATATTTGGTCAAAAACTTCCACATTGTGTATTTCAGTATAGTTGCATTGATATGTAGTTGAACTGCATGAATCAATCTTGATATAAACATTCACCCGTTTAAATTTTTTTATATTATTTTACAAATATTATATAGAACATGATCATTTTAATGTTACCACGATGACTATTTGATTACTGTATAGATAAGTTCTGTAATGCTCTGTGGAATTTCAATTCTTTCCAAACTCATAGAAATGGTAACGTTTAGTGAATATTACCATAAGACCTAATTAATGTAATATCTACAAATTATGAAGCATGGTACAAAGAGCCTGCCTATGTACTGCCCAACCATCCTCTCACCCCTCTCCACATACCCCTACCCCAACCAAACAAAAATTACCAAGTGAGAATGAGATTTGAAGGGGGGAGGGGAGGGGATGGTGAGTCTAATAGGTTAATGACTTAATGCTAACTGAATTCTCTTATACTTAAACAATACTCTGATTCATTTTGTCTCAGTTTGGAAGCCACCAGGTTACCTGTCTCTGTTTCACTTTTCCAGCTTTGTTTGCATTACTGTAACCCCTTCACACCTAAATACCGTACCTCAGAGGAGTGAAAGGGTGTTGGTGGATCTTGGGTGTAGGCCATCATGGAAAATACAGTTTATAAGTGTGGTAAGATATCAGCATTCATTTTGCTGTTTTAACAAACTTTTCAATTGTATAAAACTTTAGTGACATGATCTTAATCCCTGCGAGTTATCTTTATAAATACAAAATATATTCTTTATCTAAATGTAGCAGTCATTTCTTGGTGAATAGTTGATTTCTGATCACAGTTATACAATAGAGAGCTACATATTACTTCTTTTTCTTCTTGAGGTTTTCTAAATTTTCCTGGAAAAGTGCCTGGATTTTGGGGCTGCTATTTAAGCTGGCATAGAATCGAGCATCGCTTTCTCTCTTCTCTTTGAATTCTTCGATATCCGCTTTTCGTAATCCTTCCTTAACTATTGACCGTCCAACATCTGAATGATAAACAGGACAGAAAACAAATCCATACAGTTTTGTGTATTATGGTATATTTTCAGTAACTTCTAAGTAAAATATATCATATGTAAATTGTATCTAATTGACCACTGTTTCACTTGTCTTCTGGGGGAGGGGGTTGGGGAAGGACAAGGGGTATCCACAGGATTTAAGAAAGGGGCTAAGATATGTCCTGTGTAGGAAGGAAACCATTTAAAGGTGGTCTTCTCTCCCTTTGAGGATATTTGGATGCTCAGTTCAGTTAGGTGCAAGAAATGGAACCATATACTACAAATATATAGAAAATTGTCAACGAGAAATAGAATAACTTTGAGTGGTGAGGGGAAAGTTAGACATTATTTCCCTTAGCAAATTACATGGCAGGTAAAACAGGTATCTTCACACAGCAACAACATACTGACCAGTGGAAAAGCTTAACAGGAGAAACCGTCTGACATTCATCTATGTTTCACACATATTTTTGGAGATAAACATTCCTTTTATTGCAGGAAAGTAAATTATTCAGTTACCTGGTATTTCTAGGAATTTGGTGACTTGCTTCTTGGCTGCTGTCAGAACTTGGTCCATTGGTACAACCTCATCAACTAATCCAAGTTTCAGTGCTTTGTCAGATTTGACAAACTGTGCTGGAGTTGGAAAGGTAAAGTTAAAGGGTTTGTAGACTCAGGCACAAAGAAATGTCTCATGCCCGTAATCTGACCTAGTTTCGAATGAGGTGTAACAGAAGTGTTAGTCACCACCATCGATCCCAGAAAATACACACACAGCTTGCTACCATCGGTAATTAGACACTAGTGTACAGTCAATACATGCAGCTACGGTCAATACCCACAACACAGTGTCCATAGCAGCGATGGACATCTCAGGTCTAGAACAAGGTATCACGTTTCATTACTGTCTGCATTTTGTAGCGACAAGAAGAAAACTTCACTTGCAAGCAACGGAAAGTTCACTTTTTCAGAGCGCGGCACACGGTTTGGGGCGAGTCTTCAATGCCTTTAAAGATTTGTTGGTCTGTCTTAACTATACATTATTGCAACGATTCCAGACTCTTTTAAAACCAAAACATCTTTTTTTTCCCTGCTTTATATGAACCTTTACATTAATACAGACTTGCACATAATTAAGTCCTCAATGCAATATTATCTAACCTAAATCTAAACAAAGCAAACACTAACAGCTGGTGACAAAACAGTTGTTTTATAATCGAGGTACAAACCTGCATTGTAATCTTAATTTGTTGAACCACAAAGTTAATGGACTGAAATCAATGCCCCAGTTTTGACATAACACTAGAAGCAAAAACTCTTGTAAGTATACCTAACAGAAACATCTTCTCTGCTTGTCTCTTGCCCATTAAATTCTGTGTCATGTTCTTCAAATAAAATGGGATGGGTAAGCCCTGAAAACAAAGAATGTTTACGTTACACAACGTATTGCACAGTAAACTGTCCTATTTAAAAAGATAACATTAGCTCTGAGCCTCTGAATGTCAATCAATGAGATAATATGTATATGCATCCCACAATGATGATGGATGTGAACTATATATAAGGATACATTACTTGCTGTATGTGGACCACATACCTTACATATCATGTAACTATAAGGATACAATACATGCTGTATGTGGACCACAATACCTTAAATATCATGTAACTATCTGTAAGGATACATAATTTGCTGTATGTGGACCACAGGGCCTTAAATATCATATAACTATAAGGATACATCACTTGCCTTATGTGGACCACAGGACCTTAAATATCATATAACTATAAGGATACATCACTTGCTGTATGTGGACCACAATACCTTAAATACCATATATATAAGGATACACCACTTGCTGTATGTGGACCACAATACCTTAAATACCATATAACTATATATAAGCATACAATACTTGCTGTATGTGGACCACAAGACCTTAAATATTATATAACTATATATAAGGATACAATACTTGCTGTACATGGACCACAAGACCTTAAATAGCATATAACTATATATAAGGATGCATCACTTGCTGTATGTGGACCACATGGCCTTAAATATCATGTAACTATATATAAGGATACACCACTTGCTGTATGTGGACCACAATACCTAAAATACCATATAACTATATACAAGGATACAATACTTGCTGTATGTGGACCACAAGACCTTAAATATCATATACCTATATATAAGGATACATCACTTGCTTTATGTGGACCACAAGACCTGAAATATCACATAACTATGTGTCATTGTGGAAAGTATATGTGTTACAAACAAGGCAGTAATCACAGAGAAAATTCCACAACTTGTTATTTCTTGGCAGCTTGGTCTAAGAATCTTTTTAAGTTGATTAATGATTTCTCACCAGTCTAGCTTCATTTAATCCTGTGAGATGATCCTCGCACATTACCCGATAGTCGGTTCCAAATGCGATGGTACATCCTCCAGCCACACAGTGACCCTGTAGAAAATTACGTTAACAATGCATTAGAAATATTACAGATTTATACCAACATTTTCAGGACCAAGTTGACACGCAAACACTAATGGTGTCCCAAAATGGATGTTACTTTTTTGATACCTCTTCAACCTTTGTTATTCAAATTGACAATCTTAAGAATTTATTTACATTTGATTACAACATGTTCTTTCTAAAGAATGTACAGGAAGAAATACTTGAACAGTTCCGAAAAATTAAAATAGCTTACTAAGAAAATCACAAAGCAACTGCCGTACTAGTTCTTATGCTATGGCTGTTTTTCTCAGAAAAAAAATTACCAAAGTAGAGCACTCTAGATTTCTGAAGATCAACCAGAGAATATCTGGATGAGCTAAAGGCAGGCACAAATTGCACCAACCCTACTGCGTCCTGACCGCAGCGAAAAACTGGCGGGTCGGTGTAATTTGCATAACAGGCATATCAAGCATATATTTGATATTTGTTGTGGCATCAGGGGCTGTCGCGTCACAGTTTAGTTGGGTTGTGGCAGTTTGTGGCTGTCACCGACCCAACTGCGATCTGATTCTAATGGATGGCCAATGAGGAAGTTTCGTGTAATCAGACGACGGCTGCAGAAATTCAAAATGGTGGCCCCCATAAGAACTGATGGACAGGAGATTAAACTGTTAGGGGAGAGTCGTGTCGGGTTGCAGTTGGGTCGGTGCAACTTGCGCATGCCTTAAGGGATTACACTTGAAAGCTCCAACATATAGTACTTACAAAGGTTTGAGTTGACATTGACTAAAAACAAATATCAGAGACATTTAAAATAAATGTACAAAGGCATGGCTGTACTAATTAAACATTGAACACCAACAAACTGATGAAAATGGTTAGCTTCACATTGACACATTAACTAATATTAAGACAAGAAAAGAATTTAGTAAAGCAGAGCAATTCAGAACTTTAAAGTGCCCAATATGAAGCGTTTCAACAGAATTTCAAGGACTTCAGGATCGACAGGATCAAAAGGACTTCAAGCTGTTTACCCCAGCAGATTTTTATGAAAGCTCGCATTAGCATTTATTACAGCAATCACATCTAAGTTTTTCCACTTTTTACTATTGCATACAATTTGAAGAAAGCGAAACATTTTCATTTTAGAACAGGATTGGAACCAGTGTCCTCAGGATTGCAAGACTTAGTCCTGTGTTACCAGCAGGGGTATCCAGTCTTTAATTGGTAGCGTTCCTTATAACCATTTCTTTGCTTTGGGTTACACCAGTCGGAACAGTAGTTGTAGTAGAAATTGACAAGCTGTATAGGTTACCAATTTTTAGTGTTCACCCCTATGGTGACCTTTGACACAGTCACCATAGTAGCGTGTCTTTGTCTGGTGAAAATTTGTTGGTTTTCAGACTTTGAGGTTGGTTATCTGTTCATTACGTTGGGTATTTAGGTTGTTCTTGTTGTTTACCTGTGCTTTTATGCGTTGGAAGGTTATGTACAAGATATGGCACATTAAAAAAATATTTATATTTCATCGTTTTATGTTATGTTTTCAGCTTGTCTATTCTCTTACAATGTAGGATTCTCACAAAGCCAAGGTAACATGTGTACCCTGTAATCAGGGATCACACACCAGTTTCATTTGATACACATCCTTGACAGCAGCAGAAAAATACTACATTATTATCAATGACCATTCCCATTATTTCTTGTTCAATCACCACATATACATCTAGATTTTGAACTAGCATGAATGAGAGGGTTAAATTAAGATGTATTTTAGACACCACTTATTATTGAAACTGTACAGATATACATTGACTTACATTAATGGCAGCAATAGTGATAAGGGGGGTAGTATAGTTCTTTAGAACCATATCTTGGAAATGATGCCAGAATGTGTATATTTCATCGTCAGTTCTTTGGTACATTGACATCAAGTCCAAACCTGCACAAAAGACGCCAGGAAAAGCCTGAAAAGGATAAAGATAAAATTCTCTTTAAACGCAAGCATTTCCACGGTAATGACTTTGGAAGGTCTCAAACCTCAATCACATTTGAGCTCAGGATCCTTCTGCTTAAAAACATTTATTAATGGACAGGAAGGGGAGGCCCATGCAGATGGGATACGGGGCTGGAGAGGGAGTGGAGGAGAGTGTTTTAAGTTACATTCCAGTGTAGTCAGGTCTTTTCTGAACTTGCGTTGAATGAAATAACAGGAAGCTGTCCTTGGGACACAGAATTTGATATACTCACAGATGTGATTATCATTGCTCTAACTCTCTCATTGTTCTCTAAGCCAGTGATGGTTTTGGTGATTTCTTGCAAATGATTTGAGCATAAAGAGTTGACTGGTTTCTTCTGCAATTTGGCAATTGCAACTGATCCTATACAATTAGTTGTAAAGAAAAGAAAAAAGGAAGAAAAAAAATAGCAATAGTATCTATACAATGGTTAATAGCAAAAGATTGCTAAATTAAGTTGTAAACTATGTTGTGATGAAGTTTCTAATTAAGTTTTGCTTCACACTTGCAATAGTCACACATTCAGTAAGAAGTACTTAAAACTGAAAACATAAATTCTTAAAAAAGTGTTCTAAGGAGCATCTTAATTTTTTACATTTCACATATTAATTAATCTATACCAGTTCCCCTACCGAAATCCCAGATCGGGGCCAGATATAAAAATCCAGATCTGGTCCAGATCTGGAATTTCAATCTGGGCCAGATCTGCTCCAGATCTGGAATTTATATCTGGCCAGATAAAATTTTGGGCAGATATAACATGATATAAAATGAAGTTTTACATGGCCCATATACATTTTTATCTGGTTAAATTTTATTGCATCCATATCTGGGCCAGATAAAACTTTATCTGCATATCTGGATTGACTCTATATCCAGTTATATCTGGCTTTAGATGTACAGATAAAGGCTTGATATGGCCAGATTAAACCAGATAAAAAGCCAGATCTGGGATTTCGGTAAGCGATAAGCACATGAATGCTGCTGATGAAAAGAAATGTTAAACAATGAAGGGCTACATGATTCCTGCTTTATTGCTCACATAAACTTAGAATTATTAAACGAGTAGACACACAATCAGACATTCATGCCTGACTTAACAATTTGAAACTCACAGCTTTGCAATATGCAAATGACTTTGTAATTTGTAAGCATGAATATTAATTACCATCAAAGTCTGGGTCCATTGTAACTGAAACATGGTTGGTTCTCTCTGCTGCGAGATATCGACAAGTCTGTGCAGGCCAGATACTTCCTGAAGATGTCCTTAGTAACCTCAGTCTACCCAGAATGCCAGACATTTTGCTTTGAAATAAAATTATATTTAAGTACACAATATGTCATCAAAAGCTGTATTAGTATTCTTGGTGTACAATGAAAGGTTTTATTGATAAATCACCCACCCCTTGTCACTACCTTGTAGGTAGTGCTATGGCTTATTGCAAGGCAATTGTGGCATTAATATTGTACCATAGTACAAGAAGGCCTAGTCTATTACCAGAACAATTGCAGAATACCCAGCAACTAGAAAATGGGACTTGAACTTGCTGCACACTTTTAGACCATGGTGCCGGCTTAGCAACACTGGAATATTCCTTTGGACTTGCCTGCTTTTGAAGTAAATACTGTGTTAGATTCTGATATAGTGTTGCTCACCACCACCATCACTGAACCAATTTTGCCACACAAGGAACTACCTTTGAAAAAGGACTCGCTCGCTTAATTGTTTTAATTCCCCTTGGACCGAAATTTTATTTGTAATACTAACCTTATATCAATGCAAAAAAAATGCTTGTATACATTGTGATTGGTGGGGCTTATTCGCAGGGCAGCCCCCCAACAGCTGGACACAGACACCTTATTTGCAGGGCTGCCCTGCGAATAGCCAGACACAAGCATCCTTATTTGCAGGGCTGCCTGCGAATAGCCGGACACATACACCTTATTCACAGGGCAGCCCTGCGAACAGCCGGACACGTACACCTTATTCATAGGGCAGCCATGTGAATAGCCAGACACATACACAGCATCCTTATTTGCAGGGCTGCCTGCGAATAGCCGGACACATACACCTTATTCACAGGGCAGCCCTGCGAACAGCCGGACACGTACACCTTATTCATAGGGCAGCCATGTGAATAGCCAGACACATACACCTTATTCACAGGACAGCCTTAGACTGGGTTAAAAGGCTCAGTAACTTTTGGGGCTACCTGAGTTTGCTTTTGGGCACCAGCTGGCTTTTGGAGAGTCTTAATTGGGAGCTTCTATATTTTGGGGAATTTATTGGCCTCTGGGAGTCCTATCTTAATTCTGCTAGGATTGGTTTTTGGAGCCTAGGGCCTTAAGATTGAATCAGTCTAGCATTAGTACCGCCAACATAGAAAAATGTCATCCCTCATTTTCACCTTTGTTTTTGCAGAGTGACTTCTCATTTGCATGTAAGGTGTGGGGGAGTGTCACACCTTGACCATATTGGCTTTCAGGCAATGTCAGCTTTTAGGGAATCCCAAGATAAGCTCCCTTAAAATAAGCTTTTAAATTTGAACTGCTGGGGTTCAAAATATTAGCTTTTGAAGTGGCTAAGGCTACAGTATTTGGGCCCAAAAGGTTGGCTTTTTCAAGGCCCCTAAACTGACTAAATAGCAAAACCGGCCTTTCAAGCCCCTCAAATATGGCTTAAGTAGAACCTATATTTGACATTATGTGGCCATAAAGATTGGCATAATTGAGGACCCCAAAATTGACTTTTCAGAAGCCCTTTTTGCATCTCATAAATCTGGGACCCTTAACATATGATATTTGATGTCCGTGAAATTGGCTGTTTTTATTTTGCAATTTAGCAGCGTTGAAGGGTTTTGAACCCTGTGGCAAGTTTTCATTGGCGTAGGTGCTGTTCTGCTGTCTCCAATACAATAAATATAGTTCTTGGTTGAGCAGAATTCTTGAAAAAAAACCTGAAAACTTGCAAAAGATTCAAACTCATGATTTGGGGCCAACTGTTCCATCCTTTCATATTCTTAATCACTGCCTACACCTAACGTTAGCATGCCTAGGCAGTGGCTAACCGTTAGTCAGTCCATTTTACGACATATATTTCAGGCTAGGCTACCTACGTTAGAACATACAGACTTAGGGCCTACAGTAGGCCCCTATGGCTGATTCGTAAATTGAATGTGCAAATGTAATTAAGTTCTTCTTATGTCAGTCGGTTCAAAAACAATATTTTTCTATTAATTCATGACATTTAAAATGTAGCAGGAACTTTCTCCATAAAAAAACCGCCAAAGAAGGTGAATCTGATTCTGAAAGCCTGAAACTGAAAGATATGAAAGAACTTCGGGTTTGCGCGCCGTCAAGGTGCAGAGGTCAAATGAATGACGTCACATTAAAAATGATGTCATCGAAAGCCAATAATAAACCTATTTTCAAAATCGTTACAGCCCTGCGAATAAGGTGTCTGTGTACGTTATTCGCCGGGCTGCCCTGCGAATAATCACTTCGATTGTGATTTTATACATGTTCAGATTGTAACATTAGTAATTAATGTCATTGTGAAAGTGTGCGTCCTTTCGAGCAACTGCTTACCTTGCTACAGTACAACGTAATGCTTTATGGCTGTGGGGGTTTCTGCAGTTACTTTCCCTAACTACGCCTCTTGCCTAAGTCAAGCCGGCCTCCTTCACATCACAGAATTAGCATAATAAATTTAATCCCAGTGTAACATTGCAGGATAGCTTGGAGTATGCTTATTCAATATGGGGTAACTCACAATCCCACCCGCCACTGTGGGAAAACACCTGTGATACCTCAATTTCTAAAATTAAATTAGGCCTAGCCTACAGGCTACAGTATATACTGCCTACATAGCCCTACCAGTCTTGACTCCTAACGTAGTCACGATTGAGCTCTTGTTTGATTATGTCGAAATCAACTCGCTTGTGCCTGTATCTATTATGAATTTTTCTTCAAAGGCAACACACACGGAAACTTGAATTCCGAACAACACTCGAGTCAGCAAATCCAAAATTTGAACAAGGTGCCGGATTGTCATAAAAAATTACCGTTGACTGACTTGGAAGGGTCATCGTCTGCTACTGACTGCTGGTAGCATACGCCTGTTAAAAGCCCCATAGACTTACACACTAAATCACAAAAGTAGTTAAGATAAGAAGTTCTCACTTATATCTTATAAACACTACCAATCACTGGATAGCTGACAAGTTCAAAGCATCATTAATTTTCCGTATCATGACCATGTAGATTTTTTTCTATCAGAGCCTGAAGTTTTCGTTACTTGTAAACAGACCTCTTTACTCAGTAGGAAACCGCACGCTGCTCCTAGGGGTAGCGTGAGGTCAATTGAGGGCGTTTAGACCACTTTAGGCCTCCCAGCTGGGAGGCCTAAAGTGGTCTAAACGCCCTCAATTGACCTCAATTGACTCAATTGAACCAAGTTTTGCACCACATGTACTCTATATTCATGTACTCTATATTCATGTTCTTCAACATGCAAGCCACACAAAAAAAGATCCTGATTGATAACATATCAAAAGAGATGTTCTCCTACTGCTTTGGCACTTTTCCCGAACATTCGGGCGGACTGATATAGACTCTTATAGGAGTCTAATAGGCTGTCCTTGAAATACATTCTGTGACCTGGAATGAGTAGATTGATCTCACAGATATTTATACATTCTGTGATTGATCCGTGCATGTCAAATCATATGTGTGCAGTGGCGTAGCCAGGATTTTTTCAGTGTGGGGGGGCGCTGGGGGGGGCTTGACCATTCCTTGGGAGGGCGTCTTGTTACTATCTAAGCGGAGCGCCACCATGAGTTGGCGCGCAGCGTACCGAATTTTTTAGCTAAAATG
>KN884956.1:0-25039 GCA_000934455.1 Apostichopus parvimensis | reverse complement strand
GTCGCGAGTGAGACACCCAAGTCCCTATCACCCTATCGGAGAGGAAAAAACAGAAGACACAAACAATCAGACCAGATTACAATTTTTTAAGTGCTTGACCACAGCATTCTTAACCAATTCACACTACTGCAAGTACAACTTTCTCAGGCAATTATCAATCCTACTTTATAACTTCTGGAGTTTAAGACAATGACCTCTGGTACAACTACTATATTAGCAAACATGAACAAGTCAGTGAAGGATAAATTGTCAAAACCATTCACAATCTTGAAAACCTGTATCAAGTCACCCATTAATCTCCTAAGCTCCAGTGTAGTGAGATTCAGCAGCTGTAACCGCCTCTAATAAAGAACACCTATAAGGAACTGTTTAGTGTAGCTTACACTCTTTGGACATTCTTTTGTGGCCTACACTGTGTAGGCCACAAAAGAATGTCCAAGACATGTGAACTTCAAAAAGGGTATTCCCAGATTGCCTTGACCTAGCAATAATAACAATTTGTTCATATGAAATCGTTGTTTGATGGCGATGATATGCAACTCCGTGGGACTGCGCTTTTGGTTCTTGTTTTCATTGGCGTCAGTGAACCATATAGATGGACTTTTACGATTCGATCCTGCAAAGACCTACCTTTGCCATATGCTCGGCGTGGGCAATGATCTTTGATGTTACCAATTGATGCAAGTTACACCTTCAGTCGGCCAGCTGCATAACTGTAAAATTCTGTTTGCGATAGAAGATAACGCAGTGCAAAACAGGTTTGATTAAAGTTCAAATTCTAGGGAGGCTATGGTCTGCTCAAGTTCAAGCTGGTGTATTTAACTTTTGTTATCTGCTTTAGGTACTGTAGGTCTAGGTTAAGTGTTCAGCAATCTGATTTCGTACTTCGAGGACTAAGCTATGTAGACTAAGGCAAGGCCGTTTACGTAATACGTGTAGCAATCATAGTAAGGCAGCCTTTGGTAAAACAAGCGTGAAGGCAATGCCATGACAGGATATAGATGTTAGTGCAAAGCTAGTGTGGGTATTCACAGGTCAGCGCAGAGATAATTATTGACAAGGGAATTCACATTTAAAATGGAGGTTGTAAAGTTGTTTTTCAATCAAACTTTTATAGTTCTTGTGTGCATGGGGCCACCATTTGGTACAAAGTTCAACTCACTTGACTGAATGCCCTAAATCAGGGTTGTCCAACCTACGGCCCGTGGGCCAGAGTCCGGCCCGCCACAGGGTTGCGTCCGGCCCGCCAGAGATGCTTTACGGTGCGAAATTTTAGTGAGCAGATTTATTGATAACAATTTGAAGCTATATAATCAATCATTCGAACCTTCTGGGTCCAAAAAACTGCATACAGGTCAGTTTGTGTGGCACTCTCTCAGCGGAGGGGGGGGGGGCGGCTGGACTTTATTCATCTGTTTTATCAGGGAGGAAAATAAATCAGTGCGCTCCGCACGCAATTATGCTCACATTTTGTTGCCTTGGGCTTCGGGCAAAAATCGAGCGTAGGGTTCATGCTGCCCCCTCCTTCATCATAACCATTCCATGTGGCCCTCCTCTGCAAAAGGTTGGACAACCCTGCCCTAAATGCAAGGTTTTGGTACACTTTGCAGTGTAAGGGTTGACAAACGAAGTGGGGTGGTTTTATTTATACTCAGTCCCCGCATTAAATATTTTGTAAAACTTCTTTTTACTAGTGTGATAACTGAAACTATGAAGTGGCTGATAATTGGAGCTGATGTTGGTGGAACAAACACAGACGTGGTTTGCTTACAAGGCACAGAAGTTATAGCCTATGATAAATTTCCAACCAGTGAAGATGTAACAACAGGATTACGTACTGCCATTGGCAATGTTCTGAAGAAGCTGCCTGCAGCTGAAGGTGACTTGATCAAAGCAATCAATCAAACTCTTATTTTGTTAATATTGTAATGATGTTATCTAATGATCAACATCAGAGATAATTTCATCTTTAGAAAAACAACTTAATCTAACTGGCCTTAGATATTATATAATGCTGATAACATATTATCCCAGTATCACACAATACAAAGTCCCAATCTGGCATGTTCCATTTTCTAGTGGCAGGGAAAAAATTACCATGCTATGTAATACTGTATATGAGATGTAAACAATAATTTGACTTGTCAAAAGTATCTTTACGTGCATGCCAGTAAATGTTCGCTACCAAAGGAATATAATTAAAAGGTTAATGATTACGAATAACAAACAGGTCATCAAGATAAAACATAGATCTGCTGTTCACACATGTAAGTCATGGACATCACAGTAGGTTGAACTCTCTTGTTCATGATTATTATCAGAAAATCAAATTGACTTCATCTGAGTTCTCCGTTAACCTGTCTCGATTCACTGGTATACACAGCTTGCCCCCTGTAACCCACATCCAGGTCAACAATCTATATAAAGGGATGTTCTGGTGGCTGCAGCTGCTATTATCTTGAGCTTAAGACTAAACCTTGTTCCATTTTGTAAGGTACTAAAGTATATTATTGATAATTAGCATTGAAAAGGTAATAAATTAGCATTAATAAGGGAAAGCACAATAAAAGCAGCATACTACAGTAATTAGGTTTCATTATTTCAAATTTGGTTTCAAATTTGGTTTTATTTCAAATTTTGTGAATGCATCTGGCAACAGTAGAGTGAATGATGTACTTAAATACATCTGAAAATAAATTTGTATTATATACTTATTCAAAGAGGAGAATAATATTTCTACAAAAAAAATGCATTTTGATGAAATTCTAAACAGAGAGAACCTTGAAAAACAGAACCTTGAAAGCTAGTTTTGCAAACATTTTTAATTTATCAGGTTTCAAGGAAAAATCAACAAGAAGATTGTAATAGCTATGTAAAGCTTTTCAAGAACATTAGGTCATTTATTGTTATGGCATCATAGACCACCTACTGTGGGCCACTCCAGGGGAGAATCAAATGTTTTTAGCCTGCCAAAGTAGGTTCCATTCAATCAACCATATGAGTAGCTTATGAGTTTGAGGGACAACATATTGAGTAGGAGTTTTCAAGAAACAGTGAAGAATATTTCTCCATTCTGTATAAATATCACACTGCCTACCACCGGGATATATATCCCTTTATGATGGGAATTTTTTCTTACAAATTTTAAGCAATTCTGAAGCCCTACGTCTGCTTTCACTATAAACTGAAAGTCAGTAAGCTATGGGGAATGACCCAAAATGGATCACAACATTTTTCTGTGACGCCAGAAAAATTTAACTTCAGTTTTTCAGACCTTGACGCATTGGAGATTGGCTATTTTTTGTTTAATATAATAATAGTAGAAGATCATTTAAGCTATTTTTTAACACAATTAAGTCAACAGTTCAATCTAGCTTTCATATGCATTCTGAAAATTGATTCTAAGGGGTACTAGGAGGGCTGGCGAAAGGTAGATCGGTCCTTATGGAAGATCATGGGTAGTGGGCCTAAAAGTTTGTGGACCACTGCTCTAAATGATACTGTAAAATATTTACCAACTCTGACTTTGTCACGTGGGGCATATATGCCCTGTACATGTACTTGTCTTCTATGGGTGTGGTTTAACTCCAATTATTAGCCCATATGGCTGTGACTGGAAGCATTTTTGCCCTGCCTGCATATGTAGTTACCAGGTATGGTGTAACTGTAAATAATTCTACTACTGCTTTGCTAACGTTGATTGTTTTGCAGATTGGTCGATTGGTAGGGTGAATATAGGTACAACCCACTTTATCAACGCCTTGCTTCAACGAAGAGACCTAGTACCAGTTTCCGTGGTCAGACTTTGTGGGCCGGCATCCACTGCACTTCCTCCATTTATCGGTTTCCCTGACAACCTTGCAGACCTGTTACAGGCAAAGTGTTTCTTTGTGAATGGCGGTTACCAAGTGGATGGATCCATTATAACAGAGGTAGATGAGAAGGAAATTTTGGATGTCATCCAGCAAATCAAAGACAGCAACATTCACAATGTTGTCATTTCTGGAGTCTTCTCTCCTGTGAATGATGACCAGGAAAAACAGGTAAGGAATCCCTAGTTAGATGATTTTCATATTTTGACCTCTTCTCGATCCTTCTTTCTTTGACCTCGCTATTGTTAAAGGTCCTTTAACAATAGCCATGATTTAGTATTTTTACAGTACAGTATCTTCTTTCAAACAGTGGTTCATGACCTATTAAAACTGGTGTGCATTTGACCTGAAAAGAATAAATGATATAGATTTGTGTTGGTCAATACTCTGCAGAATAATTTAAGAAAAGTAAATTTATGCACAGCTAAAGTCAACTTATGAACCGATTAACTGACTGAGATATTGTAAGCAAATTTGATAACAACAGAGAAATAAAGTGAGAATAGAATTTGCTACAAAGGAAGTGTTAAATTAATTAATGTGAATCCTGCTTTAGCTGATAAATTTGTCTTTCTTTGGAAGAAATAACACCTACCAAACACTTTCTCAAGAAGGGATACTTGGATCAGTCTCATACTGTGCATGAAGATACCTCAATTTAAGTTTAGATTTTATATTATTTTGGTTGTGGTCAAAGATCAAAGTACGAAAACCATCTAATCAGGGTATTTCAGTTCACACATATTAGAGGAACAAATTTTTAGCTTAAATGTATAACGTTATGTCATTTTAGAATGGTTATGGTAGCATCTAGTGTACATAACAGCTTCAGAATCAGAAGTCTAGGTTGTGTTGATACTATGTTGGGTAACCAACCATAAATTACTCCCAGATGAGAAACGAAGCCAATGAAAATTGTGGATGAATACTCAAAGATTCTAGGTTTCCTTGTAATTACAATTTACTATATTAACTTTGTCCACATGACCGTAGCAGAATTGGTTTTATGCAGCAAATTTTGGCGTTAGTAACAATACAATTATTTGGCTGTGTACATTCTTGTATAGGTTCCATTTCCAACATGGAACTCCTGATCCCATCCAGTTAATTAAGATATTAAAGGAAAATAATTCGTGTCCCTGTTTGAATCATCAGGGAAACTGCCTTGTTTTAATGAATTGGGCACCCAGACATTGAAATGAAACCGTTTTTCCATTTTATAACTTCAAAGGTGGAGAAACTCTTCAGAAAGCATTTTCCTGAAGCCAGTTTGTCACTGTCTTCGGATATTGGATCAATTGGTCTGTTGGAAAGAGAGAATGCTGCCATCTTGAATGAATCACTAAAGCCTTTGTGTCACAAAACAATCTTTGCCTTGGCCCAGGCTCTGAAAGACCTGAAACTGGACTGTCCTTTCTTCTTGACCCAGAATGATGGAACTATCATCAGGTAATTTTAAAATGGATCGTCCAAATGTTATTTCATGCTTTAATTTCTTAAACTGCTTTAATTTGTAAAGCTGTGATTGGATTTTAATTTTAGTCCAAAGAGATTGATGCTAACGTTAGCTGGTTTATATGACTCAGCAGTTGAAATACAATGTAAATGAGTTCATTCATATCCCTCACATATATGTGAGGGATATATATGTATGGATATATCCATACATATAGTAGGTTAGGCCTAGGTTTATAGGCTACAGTATATGTGTGGTAGATTCAGCAATATAGGCTTTAATGTGTTGATGTTTGGATGATGTACAATACACTGCACTTCCAATCTTGAGCTTTTTAATTGCATCTGAAAGTCAAAGGCTGCTCCTGTCTAACAGAACAGAAGTATTCTTCAGTATTAAAGTTGTAGGTATTTACTGATAAACAGGAATGGACACTCATGCCAATATATGCATGCATGATCTCTATCCATTCGTCGCCATATTGGCATGGTATAGTACACACAGGACCATTGTATTCTGTACAATGGAGAATAACTTACATAGTGGGTGCTTCACACTTGTAAATAATTCCTGCTTCTCCATGCATGCCGTAGTACAGTAATTGTCATGGAAACCAAATGGGTCTTTCATACCATATTTGCCTAGATGCATATTGTATTGATTGTTTTATTATTTGGTAACTAAATTTATATAGCCATGTATATTGTTTGAATATCATTGTAGATTCTATATATAGTCTAAGCCAACCCTTGCAATTATATATAACACCTGGTGTAGATATGGCTTGTAGAATGAATGAGAACCCTTGGAAATCTCTCTTTTGAATTGAATTCATAAGCAATTGAAATTTTGATGTATTGTTCTTTTTTACAATAGAAGCTAGCTATAGTGACTCATTATAAATTGAATTCTTGTAACCACAAGACTATGTAAATGGAGAGAATATACCTAGGTTATTGCAGTGTAGCTTTCAGTGGGCCAGGAGTATATAGCACAGCACCAACAGACAGAGAGTAGGACAGTTCACATTGCTACTTTATGCAGCAACCCTGAGAGGAATTGAAAAAAAAAAAAAAAACATCCACCTAAAATATACGTCATCGCATTACCGTACATACTGTATGTGGTTTTATTATAACATGAAATTTGCAAAACATATAATTAGTAGATAACAAGAGCATAACTGAAACAAAGGTAATTTTGAGGTATGTCCTCATTATACATCTAGCAAAATGCTAATATATTAGTTATAAAGTCCAAACAAAAAAATCACGAAGGGAGAAAAAATGCAAATACCAAAATGACATTTTGCCATCAGTTAATTCCAGTCCTGCATGCTCCTCAGTAAATGAGTACTTAAGAAATTGACCTCATCATATTTAAATAAGGTTTCATAGTGTAGAATATATAAATATGTTGCAATCATGAAGTGAACCTAGAGTGACAATTGCCCTGTAGAAGTTATAGATGGAATTTGTCAGACTGCGCGTCTCTATAAAGTCTGTGAGAACTTTTTTTGCCAGGTACAAGCTATGTGTCCTCACTAGGTATAGCCAGGCTTTCAATATATAATAAGGGTGTTGCACCTTTAGCTCTATGAGTGGTTAATATGTTATACAGGTTTGCCTCCATCTGAGCAATTTTCACGCCACATATATACCTTTTCGACAATGTACTAGCCATGGTACTACAAAGTCCAAGGGACAAAATAAAACAAAAGAAAGTTATTATATCGAAAACACCGCACCACCTCTCTTGGGGCATGTTTCAACTTGATAAGCTATTTGATAATGTGACTACCAGACAGTTAATGACAAGTCTTCAATGTCACTATGTAGCAGATATGCCACCACCATCCATCTCTTCAACCATCTCCACCCATGCATCCACAATTCATCTATACTTTGAGGTAAAACTAGAAGTAACTGTAGGTAATTGTTATCTTTGTTTCAGTCTTACATGTATGCTACCATTACCAGCCTGTGTGTATTAATATTTTCCAATAGTATAATTATATATATATTGAAACAAAGAAGTTAAGATGCAGGAATTTAAGTCATTAAATGTGCAAGGAAACTGTTGTGATATGATGGCCTTTGGGAACAACTCCTCTCTTTCATTTTCATATTTATCATTAGTTCTTCAGAAGCTTTGGATTTTCCAGTCAAAACATTCTCTTCTGGTCCCACTAATAGTATGCGAGGAGCATCTCATTTGTCAGGTACGACCATTCATGACTTTCGGTGATTAAGGTGTCTCATAAATAGTATGGCAAGTCACCAAGGCATAAAGTGACTTTTTATTCAATTAAGAATCCCAACTACTTTGAGATAAATGCCACCTTAGTTTATTTAAATATAAAGTTTCACAGGCCAGTACTGACTGTACGTGGCATCACCAGGAGAGTGCACAGAAGGCACTTAATGATTGTGGAATTGTACGTCCAAGTACATAGCAAACAAGGGCATGCACACGCTTGGATGAATAATTCCATGTTGGATGGATTTACTATAAATTGTAGGAATGATTGTAGCAGAACAGGTGATGTTGCAACCATTGGACAAAAATCTCAGTGTCACAGTTGAAAGGAGATATAAAGTCAACATAAATATGTATACAGCTATACATCTTAAAGTGAAAACAAGTGCAATGACTCAATCAAGAGCATAATTATTAATTTTTGATGAATTCTCACATTTTCGTGTTTAATAATCATCATCATTGTCACAGTCATGGTCATCCCCACCATCATGCATCTTCTCTGTCCACATCCTCATCCACATCGTCTTCATCATCTAAAAAGGTCTAGAAAGGTTTGTTATATATTCCTCAGTGCGATGTTGTATTTCTGTTTTTATCTTTCTATATTTGGTAAACATTTCAGGTATTAAAGATGCCATTGTTGTTGATGTAGGAGGTACAACTACTGATGTTGGTTCTTTACAGGGGGGTTTTCCACGCCAGTCGTCGTCTCATGTCGATGTGGGTGGAATCGACACCAACTTCAGAATGCCAGATGTTTTGAGCATTGCTCTCGGAGGAGGTTCAATCATACGACACAAGACTGTCATCAACAGAGTAAGAATATCCATTTCAATTTCTATTTCTTTATTCCAGTATAAATTACAAAATTTATAAATAGGACACATAATAATGATACACAAAAGAGGTAAAATGTACAATCATGAAAGCATGAACAAATAAGAAATAAGATGGAGGATTAGAAGGTTGAAAAATTAAAAGGATTATAACAGAGATTCTAAGAACCCATTTTGAATATAAATGGCTGCTCTGTAGATAAATGAGTTCTTAAAAAGCATAACTCTAAAAGTTGGCAAGATGGTAGGATTTCGTAGATTGTACTTGTTTGTTCTATTACACAGAGAGATCAACTCGGAGTGAAGTGGGTGATCTTTAGAACTATGTTTATTAAACATTAGTTTGGAGATTGCATTTTAGCATTCACAAAGTTGTAAGGTAGGCTTTTATGTTTCTTGATCAAAACTTACCATTTTTACACAAACGTATACGTTAATAATCAATTTCCCCTGCATTTTATGCGCTGGTCAACTCCGGGCATAAAACCGCACAACTAATTGTTCTGATAACAATTTAATTTATAAACAGTTTTCTCAATTTGCAGATTTCACAATTTAACAGACCAGGGCTTTTTTCGCTGAACTTTGGATAAAAGAAATACAGTCACCACAAAATGGTATCTAGGCTGTTGAGTAATTGTGTTTTCTAACTCTGTGTTCAGGTACAGGTTGATGTGGGACCAAAGAGTGTTGGGTACCGACTGACCAAAGAGGCCTTGGTGTTTGGTGGTTCTACTGTCACAGCTACTGACATAGCTGTAGGCTTCTTAAAGGTGGATGTTGGGGACAGAAGGAAGGTGACCGTAACTCCGACTGTCTTAGAAGAGGCAAATGAAATGATTCAGTGTATGGTAGAGGAAGCCATAGATCGCATGAAAGTAAGAGTTGACTTCAGAGGCTTGAAAGTACTAAATTTCCACAAAGTTGAGCAGCTGGTAGTATACATTGTCGGTTGATATGCTGTCGCAATAACTGTTCATCGTAGCATAGATCTGTATTATTATGTAGTATGCAGTCTTAAAGGCATTGAAGACTCGCCCCAAACCGCGTGCGGCCATCTGCAAAAGTTAACTTTTCGTTTCTTGCAAGTGACATTTTGTTTGTGTCGCTACAAAATGCAGACAGTAATGAAACGTGATACCTTGTTATCTTTTATCTAGACCTGAGATGTCCATCTCTGCTATGTACACTGTGTTGTGGGTACTGACCGTAGCTGTATGTACTGACTGTGCACTAGTGTCTAATTACCGACAGTAGCAAGCTGTGTGTGTATTTTCTGGGATCGATGGTGGTGTCTAACACTTCTGTTACACCTCATTTGAAACAAGGTCAGATTACCGGCATGAGATGTTTCTTTGTGGGCGAGTCTTCAATGCCTTTAAGCTGCACAGATAGACATAGGGGTTTGCCGTTGTTTTAATTTTTTTATTTGTTTTTCTAGACTCTTGCATTCAGTATTGGTACAGCTGGAAAAAGAAGGAAGAAATATAAATTTTTATTTTGAGGCACATTAAAATACAAATATTAAATTTATTTGCAAAGGAACGGAATTTTGTTTCTTCTCGTTCTGGTGAGATTTTCTTAAACCATCCACGATATCACATAGTTGAAAGATAAAATTATAACCACTAAACATAAGGTGCATGATTATTTGCAATATTGGCCTTTAGTTTATTAATGTTTCCCTTGATTTTATATCATTGACATCACTTTCCTTAGTGAATCATCTTCATGCATACTGTACATTGGTGTATTTAATCTACCTTACACTAATTTTCTTTTGTTTTAAATTTATCTGTTTAGGTGAGTAAAGAGGAGGTTCCAGTAATTCTAGTTGGTGCAGGAAGTATTTTGAAAGATATAACAAGAAGAGTGAAAGGAGTGTCCAAGTTTATTTTGCCCTCATACTATCAGGTAAGATAAAAAACCACCTTTAAGTGCACACGTATCAGTTTGTAAACAGTGGAAGAAAAAGGAGTTAGCAGTGATGGTTTACAGTCTGGAGGAAGCATATGATGGTATTTCATTTATATGTTTAATGCCGAAGCTTCTGTGGATATAGCCCTCTTCTTTTGCTCTCTATTGAGCATTTATATAGTGTCTTTCATTAAGGCATAGTGTCCCTCTTTTGGGCATAGTGTCCACCAGTTGCATCTCTTTTCAGGGTTGTTCAGCTCTAAAACACAGTCCATCAGTTTTGAGCAAACTCCGCCTGACTTGAGTTTAGTGTTCATTTTACCAATCGAAAACCAAATTCCCCTCTTTTTGATCCCTTGCAAACCGGAGGCAAAATGAATCTATGCAATGGGTGATGACCTGTGTGTGAGTGTAGGTGACTGTGTGTGTGTGTATGACACATGCTTGTAAACACGGTAACATGGATCCTTTTCTTGAGTACAGTTACCCAATTCTTTTCTGTGAAGGTCACAGATCATATGTTGTCAAAAGGAGGTCCAAGTCAAAAGTAAAAAACATTTTAAGCATGACAATTAAAATAGTACATCTTTGTTGAACTTCATACGTAAAATGTAAATCAAGCTTGGTGGGTGCAAGAACCATTTTGGAATTGGTAGTGGTCAACCGTCATATGAGGTCAACAGCTATAATATCAGAGTCTATAATCCGGGTTGTAAATATGCTTAATCCAAAACTGAAACTACAATTAATCTGTGAGTTCTCCGATGCTATAGTTTTCTTTGTGGTGAACATAGTTTGGTCAATTTCAGTTCAGTTTAGTTTTGTGAAGTGTCTCAATATACAACAGGTCTTCAACAATACATAAAGTCATACAGGAAATGAAAATCTGCTTCAAAGAGTTGATAGTCTGGTGTTGGGTGATTTAAACACAATCAAGTGGCCCTTATCAACTATCACACTCAAGAGCCTTCAGTGGCTCAACAGGTTATCTCAAATGGTCTCAAAATTGGATCTTTGTAGTAGACTTTACCTCTATTGAGCATTCTATTCCGCTTGGTGTATAGTTTCCCTCTATCCAGGAAATTAAGCCCACTTCTCTTTTAAGGGAAGTCCATCATCTCTTTGAAACAAAGTCCACCTCTTTTGAGCATAGCTCATCGGCCATTATGGTGCATATTTCACATCTTTCTGGTTTCCCGAAAGGGAAAACTATGGAGTCACTTTTACCGACCTTGCAAACTTGTGAGGGAGATCACGGATTGCAAAGTTGGCAATGACTATTAGGTGGATGGCACAGTTGGGAATGACTACTACAGTTAGATTCGTCCAACACGGCAACATACAGAAAAGCTGTACTTGAAGCCTAAGTCTTTGGCAGACCGTCATTTCTCAGAAAGGTTGTCATTACTAAAATCATATTGTCTGCACTGTTTGTCAGTGTTAGACAAAACATTCAACAGGTGGACTAAAATTATCAAGTAACATCAAAATTGCACTTGGTACTAGTAGATTAGTAGATATTGATAATATAATGTAGTAACCATGTCTTTAAATGCTAAAATATTTTGTGTTTGATACAGAAATGTTAACCTCCTATACAAAAGTCCATGTAACTGAAGCTTTGGTAATTACCATTATTTGATAGGGGGTCAAGTAAGTTGGCTTTAACTAAAAACAAAAATTAAGATATGTCTATAACGAAAATAACTGCTTGCACAGCAGAAGACTCAGAAGTAACACATTTTATTTATGTATTTTGAAACAAAGTTCTCATTGTACTACTCAAACTTGTATATTACATGCCAACCATATCTAACGCGGTAGGAATCAATCAGGTCACAGATCCGGAGTCTATATGCATGCTAAGTTCTTCAATACCGCCCTCATTCCTTTCAGAAAACATTTCATACTGTAGTTTTGATTGAGTTTTGTACAATTACCTTGGCTGTGTAATTAATTCTACATACCTTTAGCTTGTTTTACTGTTTAATGAACACTTAGGAATGATTTACCACTATTTCTCTCACCATTGCACAGTGATGTTTAATTACCGCAGTGTATGGTATAGTGGTAAAACCTTAAATTTATCAAATTTGTCAGTTTTTTTTTTGTGCTGTAAAGAACACTGGGAATGAAATTGACCTCATCATGGCACAGCAGCTGATCCATAAGAAAATATCCAGACAAATTAAATGTCTCTTTGAAGATCAGATGGGAGGGATTAATGGAAAGTAATATAATGATAAATTGTCTGCTTAAACCTGACCTACTTGATACAAAGGACATGATATATAGTTTGAGATAGTTTACTTTAGTTTAGTTTAGTTTAGAGACCCATGGATATTTTAGGTAGCCTTACAGTAGCTTATTTGAGACCCTATCCTGTGTTAGATGAATTACTAGTTCCTTTCATGCAGTCCTATATGCATCATAATCCTATATACAAAGATGCAAATACTCTATGCATGTCGACCATGTATCACATTGGGATCTTTTAGCTCAAATAAAAATATGCACAAGAATATGACAGTCCATCCCTTTGCGTTTAAGCCTTGAAAGTGTCTAATTTGTCCCATTTTCCATAAGTAAAGTCTGAACAGACACTGCATGCTTCAAAGCTGCACCATCCCACACATTACTTTGTGTCTTACTCTGTATAGGCCTATAACAGGGGTGGGCAACCTTTTTGAATGAATGGGCCAGATATAAGGAGTGAAAAATTGACTGGGCCGCACCTAACCAACGATATGCTGTTGATTTCAAACCTTTGATTCCGAGGACTCTCAAGCAATTGGTGTGTATACTTAATCTATATTCGCAAAAACATATTGTCAATACAGTACAGTTGAATTATTAGGGGATAATAGGCCTACCTGACAGCATCATTAGTGCCGATAAATTATAAGCAGCTAGCTCGTTTTTTGTGATGATGTAAAATAGATTGGTTTTTTTCTTTTCTTGAGACATCTCACGGGCCGCAAAAAAAATCACTGGCGGGCCGCATGTGGCCCGCGGGCCATAGGTTGCCCACCCCTGGACTATAAGAATTTCAGGAATTGATCAGGAATTGATTTGAATTATTACTGTTGATTGCCAGGTAGCTAATGCTGTCGGTGCTGCTCTGGGACAAGTCAGCGGGTATGAAGACAGACCCACCAATTTGGTCGGAACCACCAGAGAAGAGGCTTTAGAGAGAGCTGAACAGAAGGCAATTGAAAGATGCATACAAAATGGGGCCAAGAAAGAGACCATTCAGGTACATGAACAGTAACGAGACAGTGCCTATCAGAGTGAGAATCCTAATAATTAAGTTGTAATCTATTCTCTGAAATTATTTTTTTTGGTGACAGATACTAGGTAAGATAGAGGTATGAGCAATTATTTTCATGTTTCAGATATTTTCTAGTGAAAGCGAATGCATGGTTCACAGTGAGGATGCCTACTGCATCCCTATTTATTCTTTAAGCCGGGATGTCACTGCTTCAATTCCATCCAAACCAAACATAAGTAAGAAGTCAGTATTCTGGGAACCGTTTGCTAAATAAATCTAGCTATCTTTTAACTCAATTAAAGTGTTATAGTGCACGAATTTTAGGTCTCACTTTGTGAAGTAGAATTTTATCTGTTAAACAAACCATTAAGCTCAATTCCTTAAAAAAGAAGTTAGCATCATGTGCACTAGGCCATGGACGCTGATTGTATTTCCAGAGGTTCGAGACCAGTGACCATTCCACTGTAGGCCTTTGCCACCTGGATCATACAATGTTAGTCCTGTTAGGTGACAAACCTTGCCTCTTTATACACTTTCATATATCTTGATACACAAAATTATGTTATGTTGCAAAGAATTTTCTTAAATCATGACAGTTTTGAAATACTTGTTGAACAAGTCACTTTAAGGTTTAGTCATTATGAGAACATTTTTTGATCATATAGATTATTGAGAGGGAAGAGATTGGGTTGGCTTACCTGCCAGGGAACTTCACTCGGCTCAAAGTTAAAGTGGTTGGTGATCTCTCTGAAGATGCGCTGACAGAGGCTAAGAGGGTCACATCTGATGCAGGTATCGAGGCACCAAGAATTCAAGAAGCCACAGCAAGAAAACTTGACAAAGGTGTGTGATTATCAAGATAAACAATAATTTGCCAAGCATGACCAAATGTATGGTTTCATTGTATAAATTGGACAGTTAAACAGTATTTTGTATATGAATGTTGCCTACTTTTCAAGTATAAAAGAATTATCTGAAAATGTGTCGGATGTTTAATGTGAATGCCTTTTTACACTGGGGGAACTCTTTTTCATGGTGCTCCAAAACAATGCATTGGAATGTACTTCACATATAAACTGTACATTACTGGGTACATAGATTAGTCCAAGGAGGTAGAGAAGGACTGAAGAAGCAAAGCTTTAGTAAAGCTATGTATAAAGAAGCTAGAACAACAAAGAAAGAACAAATGAATGAAAAGTAATTAGAGGAAGGTAAATAAATACCAACTTTGCCTAGTGATAGTGATTTTAAGTAAGGAAATTGTAGTTTGCCTTTAAAGAAAGTTTGCATGGTTTTGGCATCTGTTTATGTTGTCATCTATTAGTTGTTTCAGATAGTAACTCTGATATTTTGGTAATGCAGACTTGAGAGAAAGTTATTTAAATAGCTCATGTTTATTCATTATGAATACCAGAGTTATAGTAGGATGCGTAGGGGATATAGATGAAATAGAAATATTGCCACAGATAGAGTTCCGTGAGGACGACAACTTTGAGTGGGTAAGTAAATTTGAAAGAGAACATGGCTTGGAATAGAATAACTGTCAAATTAATGAATGTTATATCCAAGGATATTTTAGATTGTATGAAAACAAATGGTATATATCAAAATGACAAGTAAGTTGTAATCCATAAGCCCTTGCGGGGTTCTCCCACATTTGTAGTTGTTTAAGCGTCGTAAAAATTAACTGCTGATTATTATGATTATTAATTCTACAAGTATCTCCACACAGTTACTCATGACAGAACAGACACCCTAGAACCTTGTGTTCCACACGTGGATAAAGACACCGGGGAGTGGACTTTGTCAGAGTACGATGTGCAGTGTATCAGCATTGGAGCAGGCATCCTTGGCTGTGGCGGAGGCGGTAACCCCAAACTTGGAAAATTAAGAGCACTGAACGCTCTCAAACAAGGGAAGAAGATTCGAATCATCCACCCTGATAGGTCAGTCAAATGTCTCTTCAGCAAATATACAGTCCAAAAATGTAGTTGTTTCGTGTTGCAGTTTACCACCTCAGGGAGGTACATGAAGTTTCAAAATATGAATTGTACACTCTTAGAATATCAGGGAGCCTACTATCCTATCAGCAAATCTTTAAGTTAGTACACATAAACTGCAAATGTGTTATAAAGATGCAGAAATTCAAAATTTTATCAAAAGGTGCAAAATATGAATTGTCTACTCTTAGAAAATCAGAGAGGCTACTGTCCCATCGGAAAATCTTTAAGTTAGGACACATTAACTGCAAATGTATTATAAAGTGCAGAAATTCAAAATATTATCAAAAGGTGCAAAATATAACACCATTTTCCATCCAAGGACCCTTCATTTGACCAAAATTTCTCTTTAATATTTTAAGTTAAGCCCCTCCACTGCACAGCAAAGCATCATAATCCCCCGACCCTTTCAAAATATTTGTGGTTGGTCTCCTTGTTACAGCATGTTAGCAATATATATTTCAGTCTGTAAGCTGGTACACCACTTTGCGTAAAAAGGATATAAAATTTGACAGCAGTGTGTTGGTCATACAAGACCGCGACGAGTACAATAAAGTTGAAGTCGAACGAGTCACGTCATATTCTAGCATGCTTTTGTTTTGCAATTCCGCAGACTCAAGAAAGCTCCTTATAACGGTGGTAAAGTAGGCATAGCTGCTTTTATGGGAGCACCTGGAGTCCTGGTGGAGAAGCTTTGCAATGGAGAAGAAATATTTAATTCACTTCAATGCTTGGAGAAAGTTTTAAAGTCAGATTTACTGGAAGAAAACAGTGCACAGAAAGAAAGTAAGAATCAATTCTGGGAATATCGTACATGTCAACTTATTCAATCTGTCGCTCATGATAATACAGCTTTTCTTCTCAGTTGAACTTCTGTCCTGATGTAAAGCTCATACAGACCACAAGTTACACTTTACTTTGTAGATAATGTGGCATTGTTTGTAATTATTATCATCCCAGAATGTGTATAAGATCTATGTCAAAACATTTGAGTAGATAGGCATTACTGTGATGTCACTATTTATCTTGATCAGCATCATGTCTTTAATTCCATAGGTGATATGATCTTACTTAATAGTAATAATAGTTAAAGGCATTGAAGACTCGCCCCAAACCGCGTGCCGCGCTCTGAAAAAGTTAACTTTCCGTTGCTTGCAAGTGACGTTTTCTGCTTGTCGCTACAAAATGCAGACAGTAATGAAACGTGATACCTTGTTATTTTTAGCTGGACCTGAGATGTCCATCGCTCTATTGTTTATACACTGTACTGTGGGTATTGACCGCAGCTGTATGTACTGACTGTACACTAGTGTCTAATTACCGAGGGTAGCAAGCTGTGTGCGTATTTTCTGGGATTGATGGTGGTGTCTAACACTTCTGTTACACCTCAATCGAAACTACTGTAGGTCAGATTACCGGCATTAGACATTTCTTTTTGCGCGAGTCTTCACACCCTGTAAAGGTCAATTGGCTGATAAGATGATAAAATGTATGTGATACTAAAAGTTTTCAGAAAACGTACTTTCCTGGAATTTTCTTTGCGATTATATAACAGTTTATCAAATAAATTATATCTTGGATGATGTCTTTCATTTGCAGAAATTAACGTACAAAAAAGTGAACAAATCGAATTTGTCACAGACTTTGATCCTGATTTAGTCGACGATAGTGGAAGGGACTCTACCAAGTTGGTGGCTCTTATGAGTGCAGAGATCGGTGGTCTTAATGCGGTGGAACCGTTATGTGTAGCTGCCCTGATGGATCTACCAGTCATAGATTGTGACGGCATGGGGAGAGCATTCCCTGAACTTCAGGTATGTCTACAGTATATATGACGTTATCAAATCACATACATGCCAGCTGTTATTAAAATCTAAAGCTGTGACATGTGTTACAGGAAGCCTGAAATCTGAGCACGCAAATGAACATCACTCATTACCACTGATCCAAAGTTTCCCTCATTGAGCACTTGAACTTCAAACCCATTGAAAATGATATGCTTGTTAGTGTATATATGCTTAGATCACAGGTGGGCAAAGTGTGGCCCACATGTCCCATGGGGCTTGTCCATAATCTTTCTTCTGTTATGTACACACATTTTCTATAGTTGAGTACAGGCATGCACATTTTGATCTTCCCTGCCTGTAGCAAAGTACCACCCAAGTCCCCTGTTTTTAGCCAAAAACTGGGGAGATTGAATATCTACCTGAGTTGGTAATGCTAGCCATACTAAATGCTCTGAGCTCACCACTACAGCTAGCTCCCACCCCCTACCCTGCCTCACCCCCAGAACTGAGCTCACCACTACAGCTAGCTCCCATCTCCTACCCCTGCCTCACCCCCAGAACTGAGCTCACCACTACAGCTAGCTCCCATCCCCTACCCTGCCTCACCCCCACAACTGAGCTCACCACTACAGCTAGCTCCCATTCCCTACCCCTGCCTCACCCCCAGAACAGAGTCAGCCAGTCCAGCCTCACAACATTGCTTCAGTCTTATCAGTTGCAATATAAACATTTCATCAAGTTTCAAATATGATGTCATAGAATAATGATTATGTACTTATCCTTTCTGCTTAGATGTTTGCTCCAGCCATTTATGGGAAGGCTCTTTACCCAGCAGCATTGG
Organism: Apostichopus parvimensis; assembly: GCA_000934455.1. Classification (NCBI taxonomy): domain Eukaryota; kingdom Metazoa; phylum Echinodermata; class Holothuroidea; order Aspidochirotida; family Stichopodidae; genus Apostichopus; species Apostichopus parvimensis. Next base: position 6,797 of record KN884956.1, on the reverse strand, counting down.
TAGATGACAAGAAACAGAGAGAGCTAATTTTGTGGGCCAAGGATGCAAAGGCCATAGAGAACCATTTTCGCATGACTTTGGGCAGGATGGGGTATGTTGGCATATCACTTAGAAACCCTCATACCTGCTGCAGTGAAAATGTGGAGTTTGGAATGTTCTAATATGACATGGAATGGCTTTAATTTTAAGACGGTGATACTTTCACTAAACAAAACCCAGCTGTACTAGCTATTACACTCTGTTAGAACAAAGAAATGATAGTTTAATTACCCTCTTGGCACATAGTAATGGATTTGTATTTGATGCCGTTTCAGGGGTCTAAAACTGTAACTAAAGAAATTATGCAGCTTTATTGTGGTGGATTTTGTTGACCTAGGTCGTATGAGGTCAGTAGCCTTCTGAATCTGATCACCTAGCCAAAAGTAAGCATATATCTCAAGAAAGAAATCTTGGTAGATTTCATACTTGGCATTGCATTCATTACATGTCTTCATGGATTTTATTCGTTTTGTGTATTTGGGTCAAAGGTCATAGGAACTGCAATTTATCAGAAATAACTGTTCATGTTTTAGCTCAAATTTATTTTTAATAATACCGATTTTGGCAGTATATCACTCATGTTGTACTAAGCTAATTTAAAAATGTAAAATGAGGCTTACTGTCATTTAAATTCAGTCCTAAATCTTTGAGAAGTTTTTTTTTTTTAATTCATCCTTAATTACCATACCCCACTTTTCTAGTATACCTGTACTGTTGTTTGAACCTCTTCCCATCATGTTAAGAATTATGTCCTATAAATCAGGATGATAATAATTATATAAGAAAATATTTTGAAAAACACTTGGTACATTTTGGGAAGAATTAAAGAAATTGTAAGTGTCCAAAGAAGAAATTGTGTGATTGCAGACATATTTGTCAAGATTCTTGTTGTTGTTGATACTTTTTAGCTGTGCTGGGGCAGTCACTTTCAGCCCCATGAGTGCCACCGAGGTGTCTGATCAATGCATCATGTTCTCGATGAGTAGGTGTTTCAGACTCGGGGATGCAGTCTTGAAGGCCCGTAAGGAACAGAGAAATCCTGTCAAATCAATTTGCGAGCACGAGAACGGAGTTCATCTGATATCAGGAAAAGTGAGTCTAGAAGGATGCATGTACGATACGTCTCTGTTCAGGTCCAAGTCAAGATGAGTGTAGAGCAATCTCTGAGTTTGGACCACCAGCAAACAGTCTAGCATTCATCGTGATGATCAATTTTGCTGAGGAAAATTCAATAGATTGCAATTTGTGATGGCTCTCTTTGAGCTCTGAATTACCTGAAAAGTGTTCTCAGAGACTACTCTGAAACTGTAAACAATCCATGACCGTGTGGTTTGGGGTGGGGGAGGGGTTATAGGGTTGATGGGACCCCAACTATGTCTGTCTTCTGATTGGGTGTAATTGTTTATTAGGTTTTGAGCCAAAGAGTCAAAGCTGGTTCATTCGGTAACAGTATTAACAAATTCAAGCGATTCATTTTGTACGCCTCTAATAAGTGCCGTGCAATCTGTGATTAAGACAATTTAAGCAAAGAAAATCATTTCTGATGATTTGCAAAATTATCCAGAGTCAAAGTTCTCAATTTATTTCAAAAAAATTTAAACATCAAATTAATCAAGCCAGAATTGCATGTTTCATAGAACTAAAACTTGATAGTCCTCGTATAGGGATTTGAGAACAGAGGTTTTGAAAATAATGTTAACCTCCATATCATGTTTAACAGTCAGAGGATGAAACGTCCCTAGAAGAGACAAGTTGAAAGCAACACTAAATAAATCAAAAGTTAATATGTTGTGAAGTTAAAGCTGTAACACAAAAAAAGACTGAAAGATTTGTTAATATTCTCTGAGAATTGTGGTATAACATTGTTTGTTTGTTTAGTTATTGTGGATGTTTTTATTTGGAGGGTGGGGAGGGGGGGTAGGTTGGTTGTGGACAGGGCAGGGAGGGGGACGTTGCTTATAAAAGTGTCTTTTGTCTTGGACCAGCTTAAAACCCACTAAGAGCCTAAAACATCATGTCAAGTGCTTCAGCTTTCAATAGAACAAACACATCAATATCTCTCCGGCAGGTCGTGGACGTGTGTCGGGAAACCACTGGCGGGTTTGATCAAGGATTTCTGGAGATTGAAGGCACTGGGAGGTACTCAGGTCAAGAGGTCATCGTGCAATTTCAGAATGAGAATCTCTTAGCAACGAGGAAAACTGATGGTGGAAAGGAAGAGGTGAGCCTGTCTCATTTGGTTCTCATATCTGGTTCCTTTGATCAGTTACCAGTCTCAGAACCACTGAATTACAGTAAACATACAAAATGAAACATGCTATTGCATATCTCCTGCAGGTGTAAATGATACGTGATAACTCTGGATTGATCAAACTACTCACAGAGTGTTCTACATTGCCATTGCCTACCACTGACTTCACTATACTGACTTTGAAAGATGTGAAACCTCCAGGTGTTATACTCATAGTTGTAGCAAATCTAATACAATGTAATCTATGATACATGATTCTTTATGACCATTATATGTCATAGCTACTACTTTGCAGAAATTAAATATACATATACACAACATTATTTGCATCTGTTGCTTTCTGTGGCTAAAAGGATTTCCTACTGCTTTTAATGACAATGAGGTTGAAGTAGAAGTATTAAAAGTTTGGTCACATAAAATATTCTTCTTACCAACCCAAGACTACCAAATTTGCTTCAATAGTAAACTTTACATGCTCTAAATAGTTTGTCCTATAAAGAACCATATTTGGTTTCATATGCTTAGAAGTGGTGTCATATTTGGTGTCATATGCTTAGAAGTGAGCAAAAACATAAGAAAAGAAGAGAAACCATGCAATAAGGGGAACACTGAAATAGCTGATTAGTGATTAAGAACTTAGATTGGGTACTGCATGGGTTTGACTGGGGTCAATTCCTCTTAATTCTGTTGATGGGACAGTTTTAAAGCTTTCAGGGACCCAGTAATATGACCAGGATAAAAAAACACCTACCCACCTTACCCACCTAGTTACCAGTATTCAACATGTTTACCACATCAAAATTAAGTGAAATAATTCAAACAGCTTATCCAATTTCTGTTTCTTCTGTGATCAGGTGGTGGCCACCACGCCCGATTTGATCGTGATCGTTGATGCTGATACTGGGACACCAATAACCACAGAGGAAGTCCGCTATGGACTGCGGGTTGCGGCTATCGCCTTAGCGTCCCCTCCGCAGTTACGAACCAAAGCCGCCTTAAAATTCGTCGGACCTCGCGCTTTTAAGTTTGCCATCGACTTTACTCCAGTTGGTGACTATAAGATTTACGAACCAATAGCACCTCCCCCCTAAATTAGTGTATGTGAAAGCGAGAGGATGGGGTTCCGGGCAGGCAGTGTGGGTGGGGGTGGTGGATTTTACTCAAATGTGCTTTAAACCCCATTCAGAGTTCTAGTTGATGTCATAGAAATTTGATTTCAAATTGTGATATGCAACATCCATTTGTCATTATACTAAGACATACAGCTCTTATTTATTAGACCCTTAATACAATACTACAATGACAATGTTAAGTTCATGTTAAATTCATTCCAAACTACCTGTGTTATCTCTTTTTTAGAGAAATTTGATTTCAAATTGTGATGATATGTAATGTCCAGTATGTACTATATTAAAAGCTTTAGCTGTGGATATGAAAGTTGTTGGTGAGTTACACCCCTCAATGCAAATGACAATACCAGAAATTTTTTTTTTTTATCTAATTCCAGACAACCTCTGTCTATAATTAGAGGAATTTTTATTTCAAATTCTGATATGATTTGTAATGTACAGTACTAAAGCAGCATAAAAGAAAGATGTTAGTATAAGATTAATTAAATAAATTTTTTACATTCCATTGCCATGTATCAGACAAAGCTTTTGCTAAGTCCAGTAAGCTTTACATAGAAATTTAGCAGTTATAGCACATCCATATAATGCACTTCCCTCAATACAAGAGTACATACAGTGAGTGAAAATTTTCACAAAGAACAAACTTTTAAAAACACTTTCACACACAATTGTTTAAAGGGTGTGAAGACTTGCGCTAAAAGAAACGTCTAATGCCAGTTATCTGATCTAGTTTTGAATTAGGTGTAACAGAAGTGTTAGACACCACCATCGAACCCAGAAAATACACACACAGCTTGCACCATCGGTAATTAGACGCTAGTGTACAGTCAGTACATACAGCTGCGGTCAATACCCACAGCACAGTGTACAAACAATACAGCAATCGACATCTCAGGTGCAGCTGAAGATAACAAGGTATCACGTTTCATTATTGTCTGCATTTTGTAGCGACACAAACAAAACGTCACTTGCAAGCAACAGAAAGTTAACTTTTTCAGATGGCCGCACACGGTTTGGGGCGAGTTTTCAATGCCTTTAAGGGAAGGACTGTCTATACTGAATTTTATAATTTGAAATGTCCTAGTAAGCATATATGTGTTTAGTAGGCGAGCATGGATTGAACAAGGTAACTCCAAGAAGGATGGAATTGTAATTGTTAGATAAATGTCTTCTAAAATCAAAATGTCAAAACTTTGTTCATCTGAATAGAATGAGTCTTTCCACATTCTGTCTTTTTATTCATTTATTTTTATTGTAGTGCCCATGCGCGCTACAGTATTGGGTTTACAAGCCCGCTCCATCATCTACATGGCTGGCTGGTGAATGCCAGCTGAACATACACTCTTCATGACAATCTCAAATTCACAGGTCGGCTACGCAGGAAAAAATCCAGACCCAGATTTGCAAAGAATCGTGGCGGCGAACAGTTAATTTCTGCACACGTAAAAGAAAATAGATCTCCTTGAGTAGCATACTTCTTCAAAACAATAACTAAACTTCTCTACTTATGGTCCGTTATTCTCGAATTGAACAAGACAGGTAACATTTGAACGCATTTGAGTTAACAACATCCTGCCAAAAAGTTGCAAGCAACAAATGTTAATCGTATTTATCCGCAACGACTCAACGTTATCTGCACTTATTCAGCTCTTGCAACATAGGCACTAGTAATGTTATTATTGTCCGTGTATGATATATATTACGTGTTTTGGATGTTGACCAACCAGGGCCAGGAAATCGACCATGCAGTTTTTTGAAAGACAGGCGAGTTACATTTGTACAATGATAAGACTAGACATGCACATTTTATTCCTTAGATTAATAGTGCATGAGGCCTGCGGTGTATAAACCACCGTATGTTCGTAAAATTTCGCCATCTAGCAGCGACGTTAACATGTTGTTCAATTTGACCAATCAGTATCCAGGTGTATTCTCTGTCACGTCCGTGATTCCTGATTGACAGCTTGGTTGTGATGGTTTTAATCATCATTTCTTCGTTTATATTGCAGGCGCATGCTAGCTAGAGAACTGTTTATAAACATTACACAATATAGCTTGGCTTCTTTCGCGACCGAAATAACTTCAAAAGGGTTGCAGTATAACAAAGACCCCTCCATTGAATATCAACAACTAACTAACTTCCACCTTCACCGAGCACTACAATGACATGTATTTGTATACAAATACAGTTGTTTTATTTTCTTTAATTGTTATTGAGTAATGTAAAAATTACCTTTCATTTCTTCTTTTCTACTACATTCTTAAGACTGTACTAGTGGTAATTACCACATTCTATCTTTTTATTTATTTTTTTCAATTGTTATTGAGTAATTTAAAAATTACCACTTATTTCTTCTTTTCTACGACATTCTTGCTACTACAATCTTTCCACATTCTATCTTTTTATTTATTTTTTTCAACTGCTTTTGAGTAATAAAATAAAATTTACCTTTATTTTCTTCTTGTCTACAACAGTTTTGAAATGGTTGTAAATGCAGTGTAGGCAAAGATTTCCAAATTAACTTGTTCAAGTGGCTGGAAGGTTGTCCAGCAAGTCTAGTACAATTGTAGTCATCTTTGCCTACACACACCTCTTAACTCTTTATGCAGTATGATAAATGATGGGAAATAATTGAAATCATGAAATTCTCTCATAGCAATAAATTTGGGGTGTTTTGTCACCATGATTCAAATTCAATAGGCTTATAAACATCCATATGCATCATTTTCCTCAAACTAAAATAAGTAAAAATAAATGTAAAAGAAACCCCCAAGAATGACCAACAATCTGCCAAGAAATATGCCCCAATCAGTAATTTTTTCAAATATTTCCAGTTCTTTCATTGGCGTATTTACAACATTTCCATACCGTAGAGCCCAGGCTTGTACATACCAAGGTTCGATTAAGGATCTTTGCATACATGCATGCACATTCTATTCACATAAATGTATAATATATACACTACAGGGTTTCTTAAAACATTACATAATCCGTTTCTGAGATTGGGTGTCTTATTAGTACACATTTCAGATTAAGCCACGTACTGTGAGTTTCTATCAATTAAAAAGGAAATTAAAATGTCTATGTATCCCGGTCGTCTTCTTTTCTTTTCTTTTTTCTCTTAGATTTAATAATTTGTAGTTTCAAAGGTCACAAATACAACATATAACCAGCCAATTTCATTTTTCTTTGCTTTCATGCTGAGTGACTACATTATAATATATCTTGTTATGATTATTTGTCACATGGCCTGCATCCCAGTCATCGTGGATCTTTAACGCCAGGGGCGGGATTTGAATTGTGAAAGTTGGGGGGCAAACCTGCCAGCAATACTATCTAAGCGGAGCGCCACCATCGGTTGGCGCGGAGCGTACAA